>JBAMJV010011680.1:0-18234 GCA_037951105.1 Echinarachnius parma
CCCCACCTTGTGAGCTGGGGGGGATGCATCCCCCTCATCCCCCCCGTTGTCTACGCCCCTGCTTTGGAAGTTAAAATGTCAGACGGCTGCAAAATGTCTTCAATTAACTAACGCACAATTACTATTAAATGTACGGGGCATTACATAAAGTCAAACTATCCGGCATTATAATTATGCGACTTTTCTTTTCTTTTTCGGAGCCCGTTCCGAAAAAAACGAAACCGGGACCCGATGGTGACGGTCGGGAACCAGTGTGACGGACTGAACCAACTCAGCCTTAATCATTAATGAATAAATGTTAAAGATATTTACTCTCTGCCTCTGGCCTGTGGTAATTCCTTCCTGATATCAGGCATGACACATTCCCCCAAATTTTGATGTTTTGTGGGTGAAAATCATGATTTTACCCTACTCATTGAATTTTGTATGGAGTTCTATGTAAACGGAATTTGCAGTTTTTCATATGTACAAAGTCTATGGCAAAACGGAATTTCCGTTTTTCAGGCAGGTAAAAACGGAATTCCAGATTTTCTGAAACGGAAAAGGCCTTTTTTTGAAACGGAAAATCAGTGTCCCTACTTAAAGCGCTGTTTGAATGCACTACGTTTGAAAATGTAAGATATTTACAAAAACGATATTTGTATTATTTTCTCTCTTTTTTTCGTACGGGTGACGCAAATAGATTAATATACAATTCAACGTGTTTTTTTTAAAGAGTTTGAATATGTTTTTTTAACATTCCCTTTTGTAGAAATTTGGTTTTATAGGGAGAACAAAAGATAACAAAACACAATAAAATCATGCAATAACGTAAATTGTATTTTGAGAAATGCGTCATTATCACAATGACCAATAGTCTAGTTTCCCGATTGCGTAAAGGCCTATGCTTTTCTATATGTTCATATTTTTAAACTTTTTAAAGGCATTTTTAATGTGTGTGATGATATTTTATGTAATTGATGTTTATACATTATTATACTATTTTCATCGTGTGTCACCGGCAAATCTAAACTCAAAGAGAGCAACAATGTTTTTGTTTTTTATGTTGAATTGTGTGTATAAGCTTCATCCAAACTGTTACCATACAAACGGGATATTGGTCGTCATCGGGTAAGCTATTATCTAGATTTGAGACATAATTATGACAGAATATGTAATCCGTCCTTAGAACGTATACACTGATTTGATGAGTATTTTAACAAGATTTTAACACGTTTTTATCGTAAATCTTCATGTTTATGTGATAATTAAATCCGATGATAATGTATTGGTAGGCTGATGTCTTTATACAATTCCTGCTGCGTGTGTACACAAAGTTTGTTCTTGTAAACACCTTGATTTTGTTCCTACTAAAATACTGACGTATTCTAACGTCTCCCGTAAAGTCTTTCAATGTTTGTGTAAATAATTATGTTTTCAAGAGATTTTGAATAAAAGTATGTTCATATTGTACATAAATATATATTTATACTGCACATAAGTGGCCTTCATTATTATTTCTCTTCCATACATCTAGCTGTAAGTTGGATACGTGTGCATGTTGAGCATATGCGCATGCGTGTGTTTGTGTTATTGTTGTTGTGTATGTGTGTGTGTGTGTGTATGTGTGTGTGTGTGGGGCGGTGATTGTATGTGCATGATGAGAGTGTGTGTGTTTCTGTGAGTGTGTGTTGACTCACTTGGCAGTACTTTTTTTTTTGTAGTGAATGCGTGTTTGTTTGCGTGAAATGTGTGTGTTGTATGTATGTGTGTGTGTGCGTGTGTGTGCACGCGTGTGTGTGTGTGTGTTTGAATTCATAACTATGATACATAAATGAGTAATTGTTTTTAATTAAGAGCTATATAGGGTGGCCCAAAAAAAACGGAACGGGGCACTTAAAGGGGTAGTACAGTTTTGATAAGGCTGAACTTTAGTACCCCAAACCGGGACAGTAACATTATAAACTAATAGTTATTACTCCACCATGCTCGAAAGGTATACACAATTACAAACGACTATGTAAAACGCCCATTATCATTCCAAAAGAGCCATTAAAACACAAGAGGGCGCTCCTTAAAAAGGCATTGGTTTCAACCATTTTTCATACAAGATTATGGATGTGATCTTTTATTGAAATAATGATTAGGTATAGATAGATCATCAACAACTATTAAAAAACGCTTTTGAGAATTGTTGAAAAAGTGTAAGCATTTTTATAATTTTTTAAAAAGTCATCTAATTATTTGGGCCCCAAATAATTATAAGATCAGATATATTTATTGATATTTCAGCCGTTTCTGGACCGATTTTGACCAAATAAAGTTTATTCTGCCATTAAAATTGCATGTTCTCTCAAATTCGACACTCAGTTTTTCATTACCTCACAACAAAATTGTGATGTGCAGCGCTCTCTCTACCAAAACTAAACTACCCCTTTAATATAACCCAAATTATAGTAACAAAATGATAATGTTCATCGGATAGGGTGTCTTTTCCAATGAAAAACGATACCAAGCACCAGTGGCGTACCCAGGAATTTGTCAAGGGGGGGGGGGGGGGGGGGCGGGGGGGGGGGGGTTATTACGTCGTCATATATTTTCGAGGTGGGGGGTGTCGGTGAAGATTTTCGAGGGGGGGAGGTGTCCGTAATTTTTTTTCGAGGGGGGTGTCGGTGAAGATTTTTCGAGGGGGGTAGTCGGTGAGGATTTTTCGAGGGGGGGGGGGTGTTGGTGAAGATTTTTCGAGGGGGTGGTGTCCGTCAAACATTTTCGAGGGGGGTTAGTCATTTTGGTCGTGTATTTTTTGTTTTAGGGCGCTGTGAGTGACACCATGTCAGGTTCCCATTTTTGTCAGTCGGACTTCCTGCCTGTCATAGTATCGAACAACTATGCCCATTCTCTCGGCATACAGCTGAATGACATTAACACTATAGCGTGCGTATTGTTCGTTGTTCGATGCTATGACGGGCAGTAAGTGCGATTTATCAGACACTGACTTTGTACAAATTGAAAAAAAATGGGAACCTGACATGGTGTCACTCACATCGCCCTCAATCAAAAATTACACGACCAAAATTACTGTTCTTGGTATCGTTTTTCATAAGAAAAGACACCCTATCCGATGGACATAATCATTTTGTTACTTTATTTTCGGAAGTGCCCCGTTCCGTTTTTTGGGGGCCACTCTGTATAAATTATATCTATTGTGGGCGGATTTCAGTCACGACATGCACGAGTGAAATACAGGTGTTAGCACAACTCATGAGAATAGTGATATATCAAGCATTGTATCGTAGGCACCAGGCATTGCACTTTAATTGTGCAAATCGGGTTCATTATGAAGTGAAGCGGGCTAAAATACACTGGTAGAAAAAAATAATAAGCTAAACACAACTTTCAGGTTACACTCCCTAAAATCGACTTCATAATAAATTATAAACCCCTCAAAAAAAGTTCGGAAACTCAAGTTTGATCGATCATATCTCTTTTCTTATGAAATCATGTTCGTTATATTTTGTATCACTTTAAATGGTGTGTATTTCTCTTTAACATTCGTAAGCATCATGAGTACGGGGTATGCGCAGTATATTTGAGAATGGGGGAAAGTCAGAAGTGACATGTCGCAAAATGCGCCAACAAACTTCAGACTCATATCACGGTCTTTCTTAAGTTCAAATGTTTTCGCCGATGAATATATTGACAATGAAGAGGTACTGTTGAATATGGATGGTATCAGAAGAAAGCCTGTTCAATTATCTTTCCAATGACACCTCACTTGTAATGATTATGAAAGCCGGGTATATACAGTAAAGGTGAATATTGGGGAGGATCGACAGCGAAATGTTACAAAAATGCATTTGACTGTGTGAAATTGCAGGCTTTGCATCCAAAAACGACTTTTTGTGGAGATATCTTAGTACTTAACTTTACATAATCAATATGAAATTAAACATCATGTGGAAGCGTGTTGATTTTTCAATAAAATGATGCCCCATTCGTAATGGTTATGCGATTGAGGTGTGTGCAGTATCTCTGAATGAATGTGGCTCAAAAGGACATGTTGCAAAGTACACCGTTTTGCCGTTTGATAATATGTGCTAAACAGGGCATACCTACACGGTCAAAGAGGGCGCTAATATGCCAGTTCTGGCCATTTTGCGTAGGTTTCAAACAAATTCAACAACTTGTTGAACATTTTCAACAACCGCTGTTTAACATATATGAACCATCCAACTGTTTTTGAAAACATTCAACAACCACAGTTGTTTAAAGTTTACACAACTGTTGTTTTAATTTTTGTCAACAACTGTTGTTTAGAATAAATTTCAACAACCCTGTTGTTGAAATAGCAAATACAAAAAGGATTGTACTAAAAAGCGGCAAGGTCGGAATCGAACCGGGGGTCTTTGGATAATAAGTCTAACACGCTACTGACTGCGCTAACTCGGTTCGCTTGGTTTGCTGGGGGACAAGAGGTGTTTGGTCGCAGTGATTTCGCGGTCGAAACTATCACGTGATTTAACACTTGTCTACAACGCTTGAACAATGGCCGCTTTACACAACCCTTCTTTCTACAACTATTCATGCTACACCTAAAGTTGTTTTAAAAGATTCAACAACAATTGTTACACAGCGTTTTTTTACACAGTGTTTTAACAGTGTAGGGAAATTTGATGCATTTTCAATACGTCAAGTTTGAGAGTTTTCCTATACTGCACACACACATGCGGCATAATCATCACAAAGAAGATATCATATTAAAGATAAATTAACGAGCTTTCCGATAGTGCAAAATTTAATGATGATAGAGTTATGATTAATAAAACAATATCTTACCGGAATCTTGAAACAAGAAGCCACGGTGTTAAATTCATAGGATTAATGCGGCCCCATATCTTTACTGCACACTCCCCAATAGCATAATTATTACAGGTGAGACATAACTTTAAGGGAAAATAACCATGCTTTCACATGATGCTACATTTACTGATGATTATGCATGGCAAAACCCCATAAACATCTCCTCCAGTGGTCGATTTTCGATGCAACGCCTTCAACTTCACAAAATGAAATGCATTTTGCAACATTTCACTTTCGACCCTCCCCCACATTCAGCTGTACCATACTAATAATAAAATCGTTACGGACATGATCGTATTGAACAGATATGCAATAGGGCTTTGCAATGATACAAACTTTGATAGGTTTAAATCATTTGAACACGCTACAATCTTCGATACATCTTTAACATTACAAAAATACGACACAAAAGTCAACTTTCCCAACTGAATACTGAATACACGGCCCATTTTGCGACATTTGACAATGCCAACTAATGTGCAATTTTAAAGAGAAATAATCATGCAATGCAATGAAACTAAAATAAACTTTGACAATAAGAGTGATACAATCGATCAGAGTTGAGTTTCCGAACTTTTTTAGAGGGGTTAAGTAATAACGTATTTTGAGCGCCAATATATACATAATTGTCAGTAATCCTTATTCAGAATATACATTATGTAAATTGTCAATAAACAACATGTTGCACAAGTTACATCATGATTTATTATTGTATAAAGTAACATTGATTTTTACGTGGATTTCAGTGAGAGGCACTCGAACATTGGGTTTCGTTTCTTTTTACCCACTGCCTAATATAAGGGGGCATAACCCCAACCAGATCCGCGTTGGTTATTTTCTCCACGTTTCGCTGTCGCATTATATTATGTTGCTTGAATGCTCTGTGGTTATAATCCAATAACTGTATTACAATGGTAAATGCGCTAAGGTAATATGCGCAATGTCAGATCAACAAGTTGTGCATATTGCTGGGGGTATTGGGGGGGGGGGGGGGGGGGTAGCCGCAACCCCCAACTCGGGCCCCAACTCCCTTTCCTCTTTGGGGACAAAACACAGGAATACTTTACGCAAAGCAATGGGAAACCTCCAGTCCTCGATCCCCGCGCCCCCCCCCCCCCCCCCTTCTCTCCAACCTGGATTAACCCAGGTTATGCCACCGAGTAAAGACGTCATAGATCACGAAATTTAGAGGAAAACGAAACCAAACAAAATGTGTTCCAGATTTGTCCACACTTGTTCACGCGTGCATATTATATGATAATGCATACGACAGTAGATGCATTTGCATGCAGTATTTTAGGGAGAGTTGACGCCCATTCTGACAACATCAGTTCTAAACCATGTAAGTTATAATAAGTTTTAAATTGATTGGGTACTTGGTTTGGATCAAACGTAGGCCTAACACAACCTAATTATTATGATGCAAATTATACTGCAGTTAGCGCTTGGCGATTGTACCCCAGCTTTTGAGTCGCCGATGGGATGAACTTATTTTGTTTATATCTTTCTTTTTTTTTTTTACAATATAGCAGCTAAAGCAATGAGCTTGAACGTGAATGATATAGCACCGCAATCGGTTGTGTTGCCGATGTACCGTATGTCCGCGAAAGAAGACATAACAATATGATTAGCAAAAAAACAGCCCCAAACGACCGAGTAGTCAATATTAAATTGCAAGCAAGGAATTTCGAGGTGAAATTTATCTCCCACTTTTTTTGATTAGCTGAAGATTCTAAGCGATGGCGTACCCGGCTCCGAGTCAAGGAACGGTCACGGTCGTGTCTCCGCAGACGGCCCCGACCACCACCGTCATCGTACAGAAGAAAGAACCGAACTCGTGTAGGGGCGCCATCCCGTCGATGCACATCGCTATGGCCATTACGTGCCTCATTCTCAACATTTTTATCCCAGGAGTAGGTGAGTTTGATTAGAGTCTCACTCATATCAGTTTGTTGGGTTTTTTAAAAGTTTGTTTGGATGGTTAATTGATTGATGAATTGGTTGATTGAGTTTTGTTTGTTTATTTGTTTTGTATTCATTTTATTTATTTATTCATTCAAACAAACAAAACAATAAAAATGATAATCACAGTTTGAAAATGGGTATAACATAAATAAGTAATTGTTAATAATTAAGAGCTATATAAATCATATCTATTTTGGGCGGATTTCAATCACGACATGCACGAGTGAAAATACAGGTGTTAGCCCGGGGGGTGTTAGCACAACTCATAATTATATCAAGCATTGTATCGTAGGCCCCATGCATTGCACATTCATTGTGCAAATCGGGTTCATGATGAATGTATTGATTGATTGTGTTGTGTCTGTTTGTTTATGTGAATGTTTGTTTATTTGTTTGGATTTTATTTATTGATTGATTGTTCGTGTTTTGTATGTGTTTTTTTTTTATAACTCTGTTTATTAACAATGTTAATTCAATACGCCTGTAATTGTATATATCAACATAACATTTTTTCATGAGAGGATCTTTAATACAAATAAAACAATTATCAAGTCGCAATTAGAAACTCGCTTGATTTTGAACAGCCTTTAAAGAAGGACATTATGAACCGATAAGTCCACATTCTATACTGAACAAAAAACACAATTTTTTGGACGCGGGTGCGTAGCCAGTCATGTTGGGAGTGACCCCCCTCCCCCAGGCATACAATACAGTGTATAATGCCACTCTCATGGGTGAAATACAAAGTCCAAAGCCTCTCAAGGATTATCCACCCCCCCCCCCCCCCGACTCCCTTTAACCTTTTCTAACGTTGTTAGAAAAGTTTGTACATTATCCATATTTTTCTCAATTATCAGCATACCATGCTCTATACCGCATTCAATCGTATTATTGTGTATTATTTGTTCGCGGTTGAGGTTAAAATTACTGAACACCAAAAATCAAAGTTCACGAGCTTTCTATTGACAGTATTCATACAATATTTCGGACGCACAATATTTAATTCATTGTTACCGGAGCAATGAATACAATTTTCTTACTGCTTTCAATCGACTATTCTCATTAACCAATCGCCAACAGGAACCTGGTTGGCCCTGTATTTACCCTATGTGGGATTGTAGAATGTAGTAGGGAACGGGGTTACTTTCGTTTCCTGGAGTAATTTTGTCTACTTTTTAACCTGGTGTTCATTCCTTATGCATATGGAAAACAGGGTTAATGTTAGTGTACTGGAGTGCAAGTTCAAGTAATACACATTTTGTATCTATTTTTTTCCATTTGTTATTAGTGTTCAGTTCTTACTTATAAAGAAGGGGTACATAAGGTATATTTGTTTATATTACGCAATAAATCAAAAAGATTAATTGCAGACATGAAAGATGCATGCATGATTTTTGTTTAATGTATTAGTTTTATCACCCATATATCCAGTGGCGTAGCGACGGGGGAACATGGGGGCACGTGCCCCCAATATTTAAAGAAAAAAACAATTTTTTGACAAAACAAAGGAATACATAAGGTGTGCCCCCTCCCCCAATCAGTCCGACCGCGCTACGCCACTGCTTATATTCAACATCAATCAAGGACGAGAAAAGGAAATTTTAGTAAAACTGTATATGGTATGTAAACGTTGATGAGCTATAGAAGGTTGCCATATCTCTTTACAGACTAATTGCACCTATCTTGTTAAAGATAATATGATACCAAGAAAAACATTAGCATGTGTTTATATAAAAACATAATATTTCAGAGGCTCCTCTAATGTTCACTTTGTCGCTTTGTAAGGCATAAGCTTATGGTAACTTACATTCATGTTAGGTAAAATTCCAGATGTTTAATTTTTTCTGCAGAATAATGGGTTTGTCCATAATTAAAATTTAAAAGATAAAGAAGGGATTCAGTAACTTTATGGCTTATTGAAACGCTCATCATGTCATTGAAGTAATTTAAGTCATTGAAGAACTTGTAGTTAACAAATATAAACATGTCTTCTTTATTCTCACATCATCTACCGCATATCTCAGAAAAAAGTGATATACACTCGAGAGAGAAAGAAAAGCAATTATAATGTGAAGGCAATTGAGTTTTTGAAGAGTTGTGCTTTCTGGTTTACGATTGTGGCTCCTTTTGCATTTTCAGATCTCGAACACTTTTATCAGTTCTTGTATGCGATTTGACATACAAATGATTTGTATGCCGTTTTCCGAATTTGAGAAAAAGAGCATGCTAAATATTTTGCTTGCAAACATCAGTCTTCTCACTGAAATAAAACAAATTGCATAAAGGAAATAGTGCAACTAAATGTATAGTTCTTCCGATGTTGGAGGGGGGTTTAAGTGGGTAGATTATGGCATGAAATTTCCTAAAAGCAAGTTGTTCTTGTTGAGAGTTCTTGCAAATTGGCCTTGCTTCTGGTTCCTGGTTGTCTCAACCTCTATGGTCTCCACCTCCGTCTACTTTTGGTAGCTCCTTTAATGATGTGGCAACACTTCATACGTCTTTATTTGGAAACTGTGTGTAACCGGAACTGACTGACGACGTTTAACTAGCTGTGTGTTTGCATTTCAAGACCATAAACATGCTTCCATCAGGGATGAACTGGTGATAATGTGAAGCCAAAGTTCTCGTTTGCATTAATAATTTTACAAATATTGATTCGTTATAAAATAGGCGACTCGTTGAAGACTTTGTAACGCGTTTGTTGATTTAACAAGCGGATACATTTTATGAAACCGAAATTAGGTCGTTGTGACAATTTTGGTGTATTGCAAACAATTGTTAAATGGATCTAGTAACTTTGTTGAAATGTGCAAAAAGTGATGAATGGTTGATAAAATGTGTATTGTTATTGTGTCCACTGAGTAATGTGTGAACATTGTACAGCAAAAAGATATTATATGGCCAAGTTATGAGCATAAATGCAAGGTGATATTCCGGCGCTAACTCATAGCACTGACTTTGTACATGCACAGTTATAACTTTCTACTGGATTCTTAATAATCTGAACACTTCAATCGTAAATATCTTTTTAACGAAAGGGAAATGCGAAAAACAGAAACCCGTCCATGTTTCGGTTTGTAATACGAATACAACAAGGTATGAGATAACCACTATAAAGTTCCAAGTAAGATTTGTGGATTTGGACAATGTTACCTGATCCCTTTAATATCGTGGGAAAGACAAACTCAATTCAAATTCAAGGAGACGCATTGCTTATTCCTCTTGAATATGATATCAAAACAAGTACTCCCATGATGCAACAATTAAAGGGATTTAGTAACAATGTAAAAATCCTCAAAACTTACTTGGAACTCTAGCGATCATATACCTCATTGTATTCCTATTACCAGCAGAAGTATGGAACAGTTGTCTGTTTTTCAAATTTCTCTTCCGTTATAAAGATATGTATAATTTAAATATACAGACATTTTAATGTTCTACGGGAGAATTAACATTGTGTACAAACTCAATGCAAGGAGTTAGCGAATATCACTTTGCATTTTCGCTAATTACTCGCTCACATGACACTCATTTGCCCTAGAATGTTCACACATCGCTCAGTTATGCCAGTGCGCATATCAGATAACAAAAATACACATTAAAATTTAATCAAACCTTCATCGTTTTTGTCCACATTTTCAACAAAGTTATTAGATCATGGCCCTGTTGCAGAAAGAGATACAATCGATTGTAAGTTACAATTAATTGTAAGTCAGATAATGTGTTCTAAATAATAATAATAATAATACTAATAATGGTGGCTACTTATATAGCACAAATGCTCAAATCTGATTGGTTGTAAGGGGCCTTCTGATATAACTCCCGACTCGATTTAGCGCACCGTTTCCTTTGAAACGTGACTCTGAAATAATTGTCGTAATACATGTCGTAGTACAATTTGGTTAATGTTTTCAGTACCACCCTCTTCTCCCTGTTCCAGGAACGATTGCTGCTGGCTTCGCAGTATTCTGTTGCGGTAACCCGGGCCAGTCCGAAGGAGGCAAGTGTGGCACCTTCTGCTTAAACTTCTGGATCGGACTGCTCCAGTTGGTTCTCGCCACCTTCTTCTTCATTGGCTGGATCTGGGCCATTATCTGGGGAGTGGCCATGATCACCCTTTCAGGTGAGAACTCACAACTTCATGCAACAGGGGATCAAATATAATTTGACGTACATGCGCGGGACTGATCTGGTTTCGACGAATTAAGGTTGTCCATCGCTCTATTGTCGATGCTGTCTTTTTATATATATGGACGTAGCAACCAGGGTCCATATTCATTAACCCACACTGCTCATCAGTTCCATATCCTACATGGATGTTTTAGATGACAGGGCTAGGTATGCAACAAGGTATAATTTTGGTTGCCACTAACGAACGTGGTTGCTAGCTTACCCAGAAAAAACAAACAGATAGTGACTAAGAAAAACTATACTACATGGGAGATGATAGTGGAATTGAGGTAGTCCAACGTCCTATAAAACAGCCTCGTCACTAACCACATCGCTTAAGAATGTATAAATTGTTGTGCCACCATAAAATGGTTTTACCTTTGTTTCGATTACAGACGAGTACCACAACCCTCCGACAAACACCACTGTCGTCACTACTGGGGCGTATGCTCCCTCACCGATGGTTGTCACCACTTCGACTGTCGGGCAGCCCCAACCACAAGGCTACGCCCAACCTCTACCACAAAAGGGCTATCAGCCACCACCACAACAACAAGGCTACGCCTACCCACCACCACAGCAGGGTTACGCGCCACCACCACAGATGGCGGGCCCAGGGGCTGCTTATCCACCTGGCCCGCCTGGTGGCCCGGCTAATCCTCCACCATATTAGCAGGGTCCCGCCGAGAAATAGGAATCGTTAGCCCCACATCATCAATGGAAGTATCAGAGCCATGATGTTTGATACAAGAATAGTTTCAATAATTGTGATTTACAGCAAGGAAATACAGTTGAATAATACTTAACTCAATCGACATAATGCACCTTTAATTATTCGTTTGTAAAAACATTGTTCAAACCAGAGTTCAAATGAACGTCGATTCATCAATAAACAACTCAACAAATTATTATATAATACGATTGGTGCATACTTCGACATATTATCCATGTTCATTAAATACACATTCCCAGCTTATTATTCACTCAGTGACCATATACATTAGTATAGTTATTCTAGTTGTACTCAACCAATTCTATAATTATAGGAGGGAAATTATAGGAGATACTCGGTACAATGTAGCGTTGTCATGGGAACGCGTTATGCGTTGCTGTGGAAACAAATCCGGTATTATTATGAATAACAGATTTAAAACATAAATTAATGAGATATATTTATGTTTATTTGATAACCCATGAACAAATGTATATTATTGTTGACGCGGTGCGCATGAATGTATTGAAATCAAATATTTACTCAAGAACGGTTAGTATATAGGTATGTCTAAACATTTCTTGGTGCTTCTTGGTGATTATTTTCGTTTGTATTCTTCTTCCTTTGTATATTGTTGTTGTTCTTTGCATTTGAAATACAAAGTACTAAACGAAATGTGAATTTCTTTAAAAGGTGATGTTTTGATGATTAAATGTGTCAAGACCAAGTGCGTTATATAAACTTGACCATTCGAATGGTTAACGCATGGCATCAGTTTGCAGGAGATTATGATTGGGCATACATACAAATAAAGGGTGCATGCATGCCTTCTGATATTCCCTAGCATTAATACGTTTTCTTTCAAATGCGTATCACAAGTTATATCATGTCATTTTGTGTATTCACTAGAAAATTCCATGGGATATGAAATTTTGTTGAAGTAAATCTATAATTCTCTATAACTCAACTTATATTATGATATATGTAACAATGACATGTAAATGATTGTGTTTCAGAGCTTCCGTCAACATAATCAATAAAATATCAATTCATTAGATGGAATATGACATTTTGTTGATAAATCTATAATTAACCAGAACTTAAATTAGATACACAACGATGACTTTCAAATGTATATTGTTGAAGTAAATCTATAATTCTCTATAACTCAACTTATATTATGATATATGTAACAATGACATGCAAATGATTGTGTTTCAGAGCTTCCGTCAACATAATCAATAAAATATCAATTCATTCGATGGAATATGACATTTTGTTGATAAATCTATAATTAACCAGAACTTAAATTAGATACACAACGATGACTTTCAAATGTATTTGGCTAAACTTATGTGTTTCAGAACTTCCATCAACGAACTCAATACACTATAAATTTTATGTTTCCTTATTTGGAAACATAAGGAAGATAATACATGGCCATTTGAAAAAATGGGATTTTAGACCTTTATGATGTACGTTGCATATATCAATATGTACATATTACATTAGAAATGTGCTACAGTATTGTATGCATGTATACAAACAAACATCTACATCACTGTCTTTGGAGATTCACGGATTCCGGTCTTCTACTAATAAGTTTTCCCTTTACACTTACAGCAGGTTCCATTCAAAACTGAACAATGTAACGTTGCATGGTCTCCTATATAATTGCTCTAATCATGATCGAGGTAATGATAGGCATACGAGACTGAGACCGCCATCAATGTCAAGCTTACCGCTCATGCAGACGATGTATGATGGCGATCGCTAATTACGTTGTACCGTATATCTTTTCATTGAACATTGTGTTTCGTTTGTATATTATCTTATTTTACTTTTTTATATGCGTTTAGAGATAATGTAAATTTTATAACGTTCACTTTACTAGGTTTCCAACGAAAAATTGGAGACAACATTTAGCAGGAAATATAAGTTGTTTAAGTAAAAGTGTATATAAAATATAAATAATAATTATTATTATCATTATTTATATTTTAATGTAGAAGTGATGCATGCATCACCAAACCTTTTTTTTTGGTGTACAATGCGCGTGTTTATGTTTTGTATGACTTGTGTTACTTTTTATTAAAGCAGATCTGAAAGTATCTTTTTATTTGAAGAATTGTGTAATTATCTGAACTATTTGATATATTTGATATGTATTATGAAATAAATTTGTTTGGTGCAAGGATGATTATTGCATGGATGTTAACATTTTTGGTGTAAATATAAATCAGATGTGTGGTGATCACTGATAGAAAAATGTTATCTTTTTATATGAACATGTTATTATGTAAAATGTACAGCTTTTCGATATTTAATTTATATATTTTGTATAATATATGTTTTAGCTGATGACGTTTTCCAATGATAATACAACATAATTTGGGTAATAACAACAAAAAGTTAAGTGCAGAGGTGAATACTAATTAAAAGAAATATCATACTTTGCTCGATCAATCGATATACAGCCTTGGAATAGATTTATTAGACCAAGCACTATTTGCTCAATTTATGAGATTATTTACACTATTTTGTCACTTGAATTACATTTTAAAGAAACAGAAGTACACATAATATCAAAGTACCCATAATATCATAATATCAAAGCCTACAACATATTTTATGTCTTGAATTTGAAGAAAATATGAATTTCATGAATAACTGTGTGGATTTTTACCATAAAAGGGTATAGGTTGTATGTATACACACATTTTCAATGCATAATGGAACATTTTATGATTTTTTTTTTCTTTCTTGAAAGTAATGCTTATATATCATGAAAATGTATTTCCATTCTTTGTGGGGCTTGTTTATGAGTAAATTAATTCTTGATTCGAGTTGCCAAGTGATAGTCAATTGCTCTTATCAAAGAAGTAAGACCAGGTGAACATGGCCTCTATATTTTTGTATACATGGCAGTCAGCATACAACTATTATTTGCTTCTCTAACAGAGTTTAATGCCACTTGACACCTCTCACCAATAATCAAAGTGCTCACACTAGGAACTGCAGAGACCTTTCGATGGTATAATCACAACTTTTCAACAAATTTTGCACTTCAAAACAAATATATATATAAAACCCATGCCTTTAATGCACATGTAAGGAATGGACAAAATCCATACAATTTGCACAACATTCATGTTTTTAATCAAATTGAAGGCAGACAAAATATGATGGCATCACTAACACCGTTGACAATTATACTCCTTTTGGTATGTCATTAACTAATTTTTCTTTAAAATATGATAAAATGGGCAAAATAGTGTAAAACGTCGAAAAAATGGATCAATAAGTGCTTGGTCTAATATTTTTGTCTAATTTTACCATTCCTCTACGTGAACATGATTGTGTTTACGTTATGAACAAAGACACTATGGTTGAATTGATAGTATTGCTTAATTGGTGCATATGGGCAATTCCACAAAAAAGTGGACATGAACTCAAAAAAACAATTGGCTCTATTTCAAATCCTATTGATTTTTTCTGGATTATTTTTTCATACAACATGATCCTATGATTATATCTTTCAGTTCACATGATTTTTTTTTATTCTCGGGTGTCTCCTTATAGGAGAAAGGGAAACCATACATGAAACTCCACACATGGGTCTACCCTGTGCAAATTTCAGGAAAATCCTTATATTTTCCAAATTTTCTGGTATTTTTATTATTTAAGGCACCAAATTTGATGACTGATAATCAAAATACCTTTTCAGATTAAAATTTCAGTCTTTTGAGTGCTCTAAAGTATATTTTTCAATTAATCAAGTCCCCCGGACAAACTGTAATGTCCGTGACGCTGGAAAATGTAATGTCCGTGACGCAATGTTTTGTTGTCTAGATCACATATGTACCTCGCCCGTTTCACAAAATCCAACTTGGATTCAATTCATCATTGCCTTGTCTATAATTGAATACCTAAATCACCTTTGTGAGGTCTCAGAACTCACAGATTTTTGCAAAGATATATATGGATGCAAAAAGTCATGTCCAAAAAATGTAATGTCCGTGACGGCGCACATTTTGCAGAATTACTCAGTAACAAATTGGATAAATTTTCTGAATTTTTTTTTGCATACTTAACCAGGCTATTGCTTTGTAATCAAAATAAAAGTTAGGCATTAGGTAGAGGTATGAATTAGTAGTGGCATTGGAAAGTCATGAAAATACTGTCTGTTTGTAATGTCCGTGACGCTGGAGTTACCCATATGTTAAGTGTATGTAAATATTGAAAGTAATAATTTGCAACATAATCTGAAATGAATAGAAGCACATTAGCATTAGTGTGTATATACACTATACAGCTGCATACATGCACACAATCATAAACAAAGAGCTTAATGTTAATGCAAACAAATTAAAGCCCTTATGTACAATAGAGTTGTCGTTTGCATACAATCACAGATAAATTAACTTCGAGATATTAAAACCCATCATTATTTTGTCAATCTGCAATTAAGAAATACGCAGTAGTATCGCCAGCATATAAAGAGCTTAGTTCCAAAAGGCGCTAAATCCACTTTCCATACAAATTTGCGTTAACGATATCAGTTACACAATAAGATACGTAGTAGCTATACTAGAAATCCATATTTTTAGAACAAAATTTCAAAATCAAAATTATGGAACATTCCATTGTCATATTCCCATAGGCGTGTGTAAAAAGTTGGACAAAGAAACCTGTTTTTTCTCCATAATTGAAAACGTGTATTTAGCGCCGTTTGGAATTAAGCTCTTCATAATATATGTATACCAGAGACCTACTTAACAGATTTTGCCGTCTAAACAGACGCAATCTGACCATAGACTTACTAAGTCTATGATCTGACCCACTATACACTGTCACCTTGCGTGTAATGAAGATTGTATGAACTCTATCATGTCTTTGCTGATTACAGCATCCATAGGGGGAACGGAGCCACTCATCTGAACAGCTGAATGAAATAACGGAAAGTATTGCCCACGGCATAATTGGAAAAATATAGAATCTTGATTCTAAGCCGACGATTAATGGGCTAGCTCAAGTGTGAAGCTATGGCTTGGAGCCTCTTATTTCACAAATCTGGAGAAGGAGGGAAAATAATAAGCTAAGTGTTTAGAGCTATAGAGTGCGCCAAATAATGTAGGAATGCAATGATGCAAGTTTGATGTATACGTTTAGTATATTTCCCAAGAGTTAGCCCGCGGACATTTTGGAGTGAAAGGGGAGGACGTAGAGAAGAACCTCATTATCAGGGGTGTTTGTCACTGAGTGTATGTGTGTTGGGCGTGGTGTGGGTGTACCGACCGTATGTATAGGGGTAGATAGTGCAGAGGAGTGGGGGGGGGGGGGGGGGGGGGGGCTGGATATTTGGCCCGAATGTCAAACGTTTCCCGTTTTCAGCTGACGAGGAAATGTGATTTCATACGTATATTATATAGCTTGCCCCAAATCATCTGATAGAATTGAGGTGCATGGCATGTTGGCCAAAAATATAATATTACGTTTTCTAACCTCGCTGGGCTGGTGGGGGGGGGGGGGGGGGGGGGGGGTTCTGCTGTAGGCTACACATCAGCCACCCTTCCCCGCTCCCTCGTAGACCTTGATGCCTTTCTTGAGTGATGTGTGTATGTTAGCCCGCTATGTATAGTGCGTGTGCTGTATTGGAATAACATTTTAATTCTGTAATTGTCTGAAGTTATCTTATAATTATTCATAGTAAACTTGTTTTCTTTACATTTGAAGAAATACACAGATTGAAGAATGTAACGACTAATACATCGCTCAATTGGAGATACGTGTATTTCACCGAATCAAAATTGTTTATTTTTGCTCTATTTGCACAATCTAATAAAGAAGTAGTATAAGCGATGATGATGATAAATGATAATAGTTCATTTTAAGATGTTATTTTGCCCATTTTTCATAAGAGTATGGTAATACAAAAGAAACCAAGTCATTACCCAGACCCTATAAGTTGATTTGCTACCATTCATGTACTACTGTACTGTATATAATGTAGGAAGCCGGAATTTATCTTAATGATGTCTACATTTACAAAATTCTGTTCAACGTACTGAATTTCAAAGGTTAAAATAATGCAGAAAAAAAAACTACATAATATAGTATGACTACCATCAAAATATTTTGTAAAATCTACATAATATTGAAAAATTATAAAAGAACATGATACATGTATACTGTTCGCGTCAAGGATAACAAACTGAAAATGCTCCCTTGCCATTCTCAACTCAAGAGGGCGGAAACAGTTGTCAGCAGAGCAGGAGTGTGGTTTTTAACTTCTAGAATTATCAACTTACAAGTCACATGGATCAGGAGAGCTCGTTGGTGCCTTGTTTGGTCGAACATGAAACACAGTAACCATTGATATGTGAGGCAGGTTGGAACCTCAGACCCCCCCCCCCCCCCCTATCCCACCCCAGGTCTGGATTTATGAAGCTTACTTAATTCGAATACGCGATAGGGTGTGCATAACCTGTAAAGTCTACATAAGCGTTAACCCCGTGCAAAACCACACAAACAAACAAACAAACAAA
>JBAMJV010011681.1:0-32067 GCA_037951105.1 Echinarachnius parma
TGGAATAATTATTCAAATGACTGAAATAGAATTGTCTAGTTACCAAAGAAGTTGAACTATTTTGGGTGCTTATAATCACGGTACACCTCTCACTGACCGTTTATCATGTTCATGAAAGATGCAATTCAATGAAATTCAATTTGTTTCCACTCGCAAACGCGATCATGTCACACGATATAGACACCATGCAGCACCATGTCAGTCCTAATGAGCCCCCCCCCCCCCCCCCCCCCTCCCCTCCCATTGGGCTTGATAGGGTTCAAGGGGTAATTCATTTTTTTTTTTTTTATAGAGGGCGCTGCACGAAACTTTTTTTGTGAGATAATACAAATCTGACTGTAAAATATCAAAGAACATGCAATGTTAATGACATAATAAACTGTTATTCATCAAAATTAGTTAAGAAAAGGCTGAAATATTAATAAATATATCAAATCGGAATAAATCTGGGGCCCAGATTTATGCGATGATTTGAAACAAAATCCATACACTTGAAACAAAAAAAAACAAAATTCAAAAGCGGTTTTTAAATAACCGAACAGAAAAAGTATCTTCACTCCTAAACAATTGCCCATAATTTCATAACCAAGAATCGTTTCAAGATTTCGTCTTGCAAAGATATCCCTATAGTAGTTAGGAAAAATATGCGTAACATAACAGGTAACCATTAATATATGATTGAGTGAGCACACATTACAGAGAAAATAGTCATATTTAAAAATTCACGAAAGTATTATCATCATTACAAATGATTGAGAATTGGAAAAAAAAATGCACAGTTTTACAATTGCATTTAATTAATTTTACCACATTAGCCATAAACAAAATCAAAACAGCCACGTGTGCTGTTTCACAACAATGTACAGGCACGCGCAATGCCTTGTGACATTTTTAATTTGTGCTCATTCAGCCATTAAATGACGAATATCTCTGGTTTTCACACATATTAGACATAACAACTGTACCAATATTGTGGTAAGATGACAGCTTGAAACAAGTATCGGTTATGAAATTATGAGCAGTTGTTTAGGGGGTAGTTACTTTTTGTGTTCGGTTTAGTTGTTGATGATCTCACTTTTTAATCATAATTTCAACAAAACGTCACATGCCCAATTTGATATGAAAAACAGTTAAAACCAATGCTGCCCCCCCCCCCCCCCCCCATGCCAAAATGAAGTATGGGACAGTTGGCAATTTGGCAGAGACACTGTCATTAGTCCGCTCGCTGACCCCGTGCAGTATAAGCTTTCCCAAGCTCGCTAGCTTACGACCGCATAGAAGCCATATATATAGAGCCTAGTGATCTATACCCTCGAAAGCGCCGCCAACGAGAGAAATCTGCACACCAGCTGGCAGTGTCCCGTACTTCCTTCTGTCATGGGGGGCAGAAATTGTTTAGATAGCGCTTTTTGTGTTTCAATTGCTCTTTTGGAATGATAACAGGCTTTTTACTAGTTGTTTGTAATTGTATATACCTTTCGAGCATGGTGGATTTATAGGTGTTATCTTGTAATGTTGTTGTGCAGGGTTTGGTTACTAAAGCTTCAGCCTTAGAAATTCGCCATACTACTGATGTTCTGCTCCCTGATACATGTTGCGATTCCCATATATTCGGTCGCAATAGGTTCCATGATATAATGGAATAGGTTCAAGTCTTAACTTGTCAACACACTTATTTTGTGCCTGTGCATGTATTCCACCTACACTTGAAAGTATCTTTTAATTATCTGTGTTTAACTGTCGACCAGTAATTAATTATATTTTCGCGTACATTTTTCAAAACAATGCCAGAATAGCATGTTCGTACTTAAAGGGTACCACCACCCAAAAATAATATTCTATTATAGAAAGGTACCATCTTTAGTATTCCATTCCTTCAACAAGTTCACAAAAATATGTTCCAGAAAAAATATATAATTGGAAAACGCATCACCATTCTCAACCATGCGTTCATGCGGTCTGAATTGCGTAGACTATATACGTGCAGAGCCAGAGCGCACTGTGCAGAGCGAATGAATCATCCGGGAATCTATTGACGTACGCGTGAAAGCATTGGCGCACTCTCAAATGCTTGACCCGTATGGAACCAGGAAATAGCAGTGTTTCCGTAAGTGGTGGAAATTAATTGCTTTGTTTATGAATTACACAACCCTTTTCAAAATGTTGGGTATCTATTTGATATCACAAAACGGTACCAAAACATATAATAATGTGTTGTCCTTTGCCTGGTGGTCCCCTTTAAACTGCATATTAACACAATGTGTGTGATCCCAGCCTAACACCGACGATTTGCACTCATTGGGTGCGAATGTATTTCATTTACTGTGTGGTTCGAATCGAACTCTAAACATTCGAATTTACAATTATCTTTTTAAAGGGGTAGTTCAGTTTTTGTATAGAGGGCGCTGCACGAACTATTTTTTATCTCCAATTTCAAAAGCAAATGTTTGCGGCACATTAACACTTTGTGAGCCAGGGAATGTAATGCTTTATGGCATTTGTATGTACTGTAACTCACACAAATATGAGCTTGGCACGCAATGGGTTAATAGCGCGCCGTCCAGACACCTTAAGTTTATACAATATTAAATTACATGTTGGTACATTTTCAGAAATGTGTACGATTTGTTAATATTCTTGAATTATTCAATACAATTTGGTCCCAAGCAGTATATTTATGAATATTTCAGCCTTTAATGAACTGATTTGTTCAAAAATGTTTGTTCTGTCATCAAATTTGTCATTACCTCACACAAAGGTATTTCTTGAAACGGCCTCTGAACCAAAACTGTACTATCCCTTTAAAAAGGTTCTCATCATTCACATACTGTTACTCACGTTCGCATCTTCTTGTTTCTTGCACCTGAAATGCATGTAGGAAATATAATTCAGTAATATTACCATTCGACTAGTGTTTGATGTTTTACAAAATATAATACAATAATATTATGTCATAATCTGGTACAGCATTTGAAATCCCAGTCGAAATAATTTTGCCACGTGTCAAAGACTGCACATCAGATCAGTTTGAAGCGGAGTTATACAAATATATCAGTAATGTAGGCGAATAAGGGCTAAAACATACATTCTCTTGGAATTCTGGATGGGACCTTATCACTAGAGCATTCCTTGTTCAATGGAAATATGGTTTGCATTTCTGATATAGAACATCACAACACTGATTAACTTATTATTTCATTATATATTTTTTTCTCTAAGTACGAAAGTGCCCGCAAATCATATTAACCAGTCCAACATTATTTTACTTTGTTTAGATCAGTTAATGTGAGAAAAACACTATTTGATACCGCCGAAGAATCGCCATTATATGAACATAATGTTTTCGATAATCTAACCGTTGAATTTATATTATAGTTTTAAATGGATTAATACAGGTAATATACTGTTCCAGTAGATAAAACATTATACGCTACAATTTGTGTTCATTACAATGGCGAGGGAATACCACAATGTATATTGCATATGACAACCAACCTTCGTCTCGACTGACATTGCCTCCAAAATCACGTGCCTTTGGTTCAAAACCTTAAAAAGAATCATACACATTAACAAAAACATTACGAATACAGTATAGGTCAAGTATCCTGTCAAATTGTGAAAGAAGTTTAAAAGTGATAATCTCATTGCGGTGAGACTATAGTTTATAATAATTTAAAACGGATAAGCGACTCTATAATGTGTAAATATAATATGCTGACCTAAAGAGATCCGAGCGTCCTACGCGGCTTTATAATCTTCAAATGCCAGATCGTTGGAATTTGCCGTAACGGTATCAAATCGCTGATATGGGCCGGCTGGGAATTAAGCTTATAGGAAACAAATTGGTTATTTGTCGCACGCGCTACCCTGTACTTATGTAACCATAATAACATCACATTATGAAATGTTAACATTCACAATTACTGTACTTTAATTTAGGACTTAATATCAGCATGTGAGTGCTCTCACACGGGAATAGATGTCCTACCTTTAGTATTTTCATTCTGCAGAGATGGGAATCATACATATATTTTAAGCCAGAGATTGTAATATATTTTATTTCTGTATAAAGAAAAAGGTCCACGCTATGTCCGAACGGTCAATGCATAAAGTAATCGGAATAATTCGCCTTTTCATTGATTTATTATGGCTACTATCCTAAACCTACACAATGGGATGTTTTTTTTCTTCAAAATATTGCCTTGCATATTTGACACAGCTTACCATGATATTGCAGCAGGGCAGCAACATCGGTAATGTGCGTCCGACAGTTCCACACAGCCTTATGATGGTCGAGAGGGATCTTGTTAGTGCACTTTGGACAGTCAACTGACAGTTTGTATGTGCACTTATTTCCAATCCAATCACTGCACAAACCATCTATCACACGATGGAGGAACTCTCTCACCTACAAATCAAAAGTGAAATGTAAAAAGTAGTATCAATTCGATCACTTTGGTGAGGTAACAATTGGATGACCTATATCATGTATTCTATAGCATGTTAAAGATTAGTCGGCGGATTAACAGTTATAGACTGCTGTAAGTTATGAAAGAAATACTAGTTGGTTGCAACGACAAATGAAGAGCTTATTTAAAAAAGGGCTATATCCACTTTTTTTTTTATTTTCGGTGAAAATCAGGTTTATTTTTCTAACTTTGTACACGTGCCTTTGGGAATATGAAAATTGAACGTTCCATATTTTGATTTTGATCTCGTAATTTGTCCTACAACTAAAATTTATAGATAGCTACGTAGCTTATTAATGCGCTGATATCGTTAACTAATTTTTTAATGGAAATGGATAAAGCCCCTTTTTGAATTAAGCGCTTAAAATATTCTCACATGCAGTGATTTCCACCTGCGGGAACTACATTGCTCCCGGCAAGAGCACTTTACCCGTATCAAAAATATACATATTTATATCCTACATGAATGAAATCCTGTTCAGTGATTGGTCTACATAGCGTCATGTGACCAAACATAGTAATGCCCATGGAGAAAAATGTGTTATGCGTGACGTCATTCATGGAATAGTAAATGCTATTCCATGAATGACGTCATAAACGCCGGGTGATCATATTGAGCCCATAGAGATGCGTGTTATAAAACTTCCCTGCGAGCAGAGGTCTTGTTTTAGCTTGCGAAAGATGCTCGACGAGATTTCTCAAAGAGTTTTTTAAAAAGAAATACAGCATATTTTCACCCGTGAATATCAATAAGTTCCAAAGAATATTCTAGAGATGCATTTCATGTATAACGTAGCAGTATTCGAATTTTAAAATTATGACAATGGTGCACATTGTGCATCGTTGTCCTTCTGTGGTCGTGACACTAATTCGTCATTTAACAATCGGCCGCGGTATGCACTGCACTAGCTGTATGTGTAATGTATTTTCTCCATACAATAAACACGTGTGTAGTATGTAAAGCAGGGGCGGTATTCTGAAAGCAAATTAGCACTCAATCAGCGTTCAATCAGCGTTTTCGTATTCTGAAAGCCAAATTAACTTCTCAATCATTTAACTACCATGGCAACAAGCGTTTGGCGGGAAATCATTACGCGCCGCGCAATCTTATTCACGCGTCAATTTAATTCCAATTGCAAGTATTCTGAAAGCTTAATTATCGGTCATTATAAGTCTGAAAGATAATGAAAAAGCTAAAAAGAGCTATAGATAATCTCATACTAAGCTCCGGGAGGTGAGTATTGAACCAACAAACTCGCATCCCACTCCCAGCATGGCTGGGGTTTTTTCTCGCACATAATGACGCATATCGTAATCGCTATCACAGAGAATAGGTATTACATTACACAACATTGATTCACATAATACTATTAAAGAGTCTATTAATCCATATACGTTTCCGCATAATTACAGTAACATTTGTAATATATCATCACTATTTTTGCACAAGCATAATGATGGTGTATAATGGTAACATTATCTTCATTCCTTAAAATGCATTAGTATGTATGCCTATATGTGCAAAATGGTTTATATTACACTTTTCTTCACATTATTTAATAATTTATAGACATAGGCTATACTTTGTGATTATGTCAAATATGTGATTACAACAATAATACAAACAGCGTAAAGTTAGAATCTGATGATTTCATCAGCATGGCCTAGGGTATATACATGGTTTCATAAACTGAAGTTATAACCACTTATTTGGGAGGAAAACAAAATTGTTGAAGGATTTTTTTCATCCAAATTAATTAAATTTAGTTTCAATAACAGAAAAATGCCAATGTCCATCATGAAATTTCCTATAGTTATCGATATGTCGATTGATTTCATATTGCTAAATTGAAATGAAATGAAATTAAAAATGAAATGACTTTTTATTAATGATCTTTTCATCCTAGAGAAGGGTATTGAAGATTCTAACTTCACAGGAAATATCTCGTTGAACAAAATAACATAGCTACAAATTACACAATATCTACCAAAGTATACCATAAGTTATGTCAAAACATTATTATACAATATTAACAAAGTAATATTTTCTTCAATCAAAGGTGTGATACAATGAATATGCACAGGTAGAAATCAATTAAAAGGCATTAGATGAAAAGTTACAAATTATTTCAGAATTATCACAGTGAAAACAAATTAATATGGTTGATTTTCAACGCTAGAGCGAGAGGGCCATACAAAGAAGGAGGTCACATGCGCGTTAGTGCGCTTAGAAATCTTGTAACAGCCTATTTGATTGGATGGAATATTAATGAGGTGGGAGGAGCTTAAGATAGTCGCGCAGAAGTTAATTGAACGCTGATTGAGCTTTCAGAATACCGATTTTCCACCCAATCAGAGTGCAATTAAATCATGGACTTAAGTGCATATTTAAATGAAAAGTTAAATGAGTTTTCAGAATACCCCCCCTGGTTAATTATTCACTTTGATGCGCGTGTTTTGCATTTGGGTGCGCATTAGTTGTTAAGGCGCGTAACCATGAATGGAAAGATAGCGCAATACGCGCTCTGCGCTAGGACTATTGCGCAAAGGGGGTCAGTGTCACAAACAGAACATAGTCAGTGCAGTGATGGTTCCATGATCAATGTTTTGTTTTTCTTTATATTTTTCTTTAATTTAATTGAAATCATTTGTTTTTTGCGATAATTATGATTATGCGAAGGATATAAAACAAATATATCATGCACTATTTCGAGCCACTAGTAAAATTATGGATTCCTCGGTGACAGAAAAAAGCACTATGTTCTTCGGGTCTACGACCCTCAGAACATAGTGCTTTTCCTGTCACCTCGGAATCCATAATTTCAACTAGAGGCCTCTCAGTGCATGGTATATTTGTTTAATATTCGCATTCCCAGGCCAAAGGGAGGGGGAGGGTGGCACATAGTGCCCCAGGCCTATCAAGTTGCTTTATAATCAGATCAACCACTTTCATATGAATTATACAAGATCACTTCTTTTTAAATATAGTTTATGACATGTCTGTGGTATTTGACCGGGCTTTAGGGGTCATTATGCCCGCAAGGTCATCGTGGAGGTTATATTTATACAGGTTATGAGTTAGCAAATGATAAAAAGCATGTAAGCAATTTTTAAAATATTTAACCTGTAAAGTAATTTTTTTCATTTCTAAATGTGTGCTTACACCAACAAATTACGGTAAAGTCGCCGTGGTTGTTTCTTTGTGATAAGCTAAAATAGTCAAATTTTAGCCAAAAATATGACATTCAAGATGTTGCTATTTCATGAATAGCTATGTTCAAAGTATACCGTATGGGGATTTCTCGTAGTTGAACGGGTTAATCTACCGTCTGTGAAGTTGTAAGCGTCATACATAATGATACATTATGATGTTTTTAATTGAATACAAATGATCAGATTGAATGAACACCAATTTTGGAACGGCCCCTGTTCTCCCTAATTTTGAAAATGTGTGGACACCATGACTAATTACAATGCACGTATGCCAACGGCAATATTTTCCACCCTAAATTGGATGCTCTGTTAAGCGAATTCTAAATTTTGATGCTCCTTAAATTAAATTAAATTTTGGCCGGAGTTTTCGATCGTGTGCTATAAAATATTAATTGGATGACCATTTTAGTTAATAAAATGAGAATCCCAATCGTCATTCAATTTCATACTAATTTAAATGACCGAATCGTCAGTTTGGCTGCTGTTTCGAAGAAATTGACCTAGAAAACATTTAGTTCTTACTCGTGTCAAAAAAGTAACTAGATCATTTAATGTAATTTCAACAAATAATAAGGCTTGCATCTTTCTTTTTCCATTTGAAAAGTTATAAAACAAAATACAAAAAATACGATATCAGATAATTAAGATACAAAATTGTATTAAACAATACTAAACAATGTTTCATTTCTGTGGAGATAATGTATGAATGTATACAATTTATTGTATATAGGGTGTGCCAGAAACGATGTCCTTCTGCATAATTTTTATAAAGTTCTTATATAATTTTAGATTTAAAATTAAATTTATTGTGCTATTGAAGAATTGTTGTCCCAATTTGATTTAAAGACTCTGCATACTCCATTTCTGTTCCTGTCACTTTTATTGAAAAGCTTAGCACTTGTTGATGTCTCCTTCCAACTTTATCCCTCATCAAAGCTTTCATTTGTTGCTCATCTGCAACAGTCAGTTAGGTCGTCCGACCACGCCCCCTTTTGTTCGCGAAAGAGGTCGGACCAGGTTGTTTTTCCTTAGCGCAACGATCGCTTGACCCACATCAAGCAACTGTGCAATCTCAATATAACCAAAGATCCTACATACATAAGATGGTCAACTCTCCCGATTTTACACGGCCGCTGGTGAAACGGAAGCGGAAGCGGTATTTTAAGCACATGGAGTCTGCCGCCCGCTAGCGTTGAGCGGGTAAACTTGAACAATTTATATATTACTTCTATGGTGTCAACCTGGGAATTTTTTGAAATTATATTCAGCGCTTTTACTTTCAAATTATTCTTAATGTGAATAAAAGTATACATTTTTGGAATGGAAAGTATAGTCAAAGAATCCATTTTTTTAAATATTATATTTCACTCAAAATGCTAGCTTTTCTTTTTTTTAAAAGAAAATGGCAAGAAATATTGGTCAACTTCACTTGTTCGTTGAAATTTTTGATTTTTGAGTTTAAAATGCTAAACTCGCTTGAAAAATCATGATACAACTCTTGAAAGATTTGTTACATTTTGAATTTAAGCAATTTAAAATCTGAATTGATGAAAAAGGTAATAACTTAATTTTTTGCCTCTTTCCGGTACAAAAATATAGCCAAACTCAATCCTTTTGGAAAAAACAACAAACAAGCGTGATTTTCTAGCAATTTGAGCATTTTAACTCAAATTATTTAAGTTTCTTAGCCACAAAAAAAATTTCATTTTATTTTTTTTGGCCATTTTCTTTAAAAGAAAAAATATTATTTTTAGAAACAAAATAAACGGGCCTTTAGCAGCTTAATATCACAGCTTATCATTATGAATATCTCAAGATTTCATTTCAATCTGAGAATTTCATCTGCTCTTTTTTTATCAATGGGATGGGTTCAGTTATGTGAGTATACATTTGACCATGCATGGCCAACGTCACCAAATATGAATTATTGTTAGACTCTGGTCCAGTTTATATCTTTCGCCCATTGTTGTAATGAGCTCATTAAATGACAATGGTTTCTTTAATTTATTCAGCGGTTTCTTCAATTTAATCCATATAGTTATCAATAGAGTTTTCACACCTTCCCGGGATCCTTCAGGCTACACAACAGGGGGCTGTCAGTTCAAACTTCTAACTCAACATGGTATTGACAGAAATAGAGACGGCTTAGATATAAACTGGACCTCTATTCATTTGGATTTTCATGATTGAAACAACTACAATAAAATTATGAAAATACACAATACTGATTAAGAGTTACACTTACGTTATTTATTCAGCTTTCTGGATTTGAGTAAAGCTTTTGACTCTATCAATCACAATATTCTTTTACATAAAGAAAAATCTTATGAATTAAGAAGTATAGTACTTTCATGGTTTGAAAATTATCTTAAGCACCGCTATCAAATCGCAGTATATAACAATGTTTGTTCTGAACTGTTACAAGTTACATGTGGAGTACCCCAATGATCAATTCTAGAACCACTTCTATTCTTACTATTCATAACTAATTCAGTTAATTGTCCCCATATTCTTAAATTTGTGCTTTTTGCTGCTGATACCAATACTCTTTTTTTCTCACAATGATATTAATACCTTATGTCAAATTATAAATAATGAAATGAAACATGTATCACTATATGGTTCAATTGTAATAAATTGTCTCTTAATACTTCTAAATATAATTTCATTTACTTCCATCATAAGCAAAGTGCTAT
The DNA here is from genome assembly GCA_037951105.1 of Echinarachnius parma. NCBI lineage: Eukaryota > Metazoa > Echinodermata > Echinoidea > Clypeasteroida > Echinarachniidae > Echinarachnius > Echinarachnius parma. The sequence goes on from JBAMJV010011681.1 coordinate 10,379, forward strand.
TTCAAATGATTCAATAAATTCCTTAATAATTAAAATTAATGATATTCTAATTCAGCGTGTTCAATCAACTTATTTCTTAGGCAGGGGCGTCGATCCTGGGGGGGGCAAGGGGGGCGGTCGCCCCCCCAATGAAAATATTGGGGGGGGGGGCGAACATATCATTTCGCCCCCCCAATAATTCCGAAAATGAGGAAGAAAAAAATCAAGTGACATAATGCCAAAGAGGGGAAAGACACATTTATCAATAATTAATCTTCAAATAGCCGTTTTCTAGTTTGAAAAGGACTGTAAATCTCTTTTTTGCCGCGCGCTTCGCGCGCATACAGTTTATGATATTGCAAGTTTCATTTTGGTTGCGGGAACTCACATTTCGAAATGTGTTGGACAGTGTAATTTCTCATAAGCACACCTCAAACGAAGTTAATTAAACCTTCATCTATATATATAGCCCACCGTTACAGCAAATAAAATAATCTGAAATATATCTTTCAGTTAATTCGGTCCATATGCGCTGAACGCAAATTATTGGAATAATTATCATGTCCCTGTACATTTGAAAGTGGTGAAGATTGTCCCCTCCCTTTGTCATTATGTATGTTTGGTTCCATACTTATATACTTCATATTACGTGAAATTTCTGTCTCAGGTGTGCACCAAATCGCACAATTTCACGCCCAAAAAATACAAAAGCTCCGTACTGTGGGAGGGGGACACCCCCTCCCACACCCTTCCCCGCTCGGTCGCTTCGCTTCCTAGCAATGTCTCCCCTCCAGTTTTGAGAAGTTGTTGACGCCCTTGCTTAGTTTATGGGAGCCCAATGCCCTAGACTATATCGATAGCTCTATAGTATACAGGATCACGTGGATCCACCTCATGCAAGGCTCAATCTTTTCCTCGCTATGCCCTTTAACAATACGTCATGAGTATAGGTTCACTATTTTATACAATTTTAACACACATGATCTTGATAGGGGTTGCAAATGTCTGAAATTTAAAAGCTTCCGGGGGCTCCGCCCCCTGGACCCCCATTATTGTCCCCAAATGTGGGTGCCCCCCAAAATCAGGTCTTCGAGCCATCAAGACACTTTCAATTAGCGCATAATACAACTTCCGGGCATGCCAATGTGGGGCTTTAAGCTCTCTCAGTGGTCACTCTGGAATTTTTTTTCTTCAAATTTCGCCCCCCCAATATCAAAAACGGATCGACGCCCCTGTTCTTAGGTGTAATTATTGACCAACATTTAGCCTGGAAAGATTATATACTTGCCATTTCAAACAAAATATTAAAGAGTATTGGTGTCATCAGTAAATTAAGTCATATTTTTCCCCAAAATATATTGATTTTTATTATATAATACCATGATCCTGCCAATTGTAATGTACTGTAATCAGCGCTCACCTGGAAACTTTACCCGCTCACCGCTAGTTGGCGCACTCCTTCAAACTCCCACAATTCCGCGCGTGTTTCACTTTTTGACCGAGAGTTGATCATCTTATGTATGTAGGATCTTTGATATAACTTTTAGTTTGCTTATTCAATTTCATAGCCAACATTCTTTGTTCCAAAGTGTATTATTTGTTTCTTTCACTAGTGAATTATTGGTACTTCCAGTATAGTAAGTATTAAGCATAACATGAAAACGGCTGAGAAACAGCGAAAATGCGGTGGATTTTCATCCAGTAACAGCTGAGATATCGCCCACAGTACAGAGATGAATAGGTGTTGTTTTTTTTTGCCATGAAACCTTTCCTCCACTATTGAGAGACATTAGAGTCTATTACTGTGAGTGTTATGTCCTGAACATGGTGTATTAGTTTGGTTTCATATTTGTATTTATACACTCAGGGTGGCCCCCAAAAACGGGGGTACTTGTAATAACAAAGAAACATGATGACAATTTCAGCTGTGTAGAGAGAAGAAGGGGTACTCACTATGGGCCACGCATTGATCGTTACTCTATACTATGACGAGCAATAAGTGCAATTGATCAGGCACTGAGTCTGTACAAATGAAAAAATGGGAATCCGACATGCTCTAATTGGTCTAAGACATCCTTAACCCTAAAAAGACTGGGCTATTTCGAACCATTAACAAACGGGGGGGGGGGGGGGGGGGGGGGGGGGGGGCTAAAAGGGCCCCCCTAAGATCTCGGCAACCGAAACTCCGATCGACTCCAAATTTGGCATGGTGACAGATGTCCATAAGATCTACAATATTGCATAGTTAAACAAATTTGTTTAAATTAGAATATGCTAATTAGAGCTAATTAAATATTCAAAATAATATAATATAAATAATAGAATATGCTAATTAGAGCTAATTAAATATTCAAAATAATATTTTGTTTTTGCTCGGCAACATAAACTTTGATCGACTCCAAATTTGGCATGGTGATAGATGTTTATGCGCTCTACAATACTGCATAGTTGATTTTTTTTATTAGAAGATGCTAATAAGAGCTAATTAATTATGCAAACATTGTATTTTTTTGTACTTTTCTGTATATTAATATATGGTGATTCTTATGAAACAAAACTGTGTTCCTGGTACAATATACATGCTAAGATATCACAATCCCTGATAAAAAAAACAACAGGATAATCAAGAAAATGTATTTAGTTCTACCGTTTTCTATGTTTTTCTTTGTTTTTATCTTTTTCTTTGTTTTTCTGTGGTTTTTCTTTGTATTATTCTTTATATTCTGTATTTTTGTATGCATATGAGAATGCAATAAGTTTGTATTCACCATGTAAAATGTAATTACTAACAGTGCATGTGAAAAGATGGCCATAAAACTGCATTATAAAAGGTGCATCTAAAAACTTTGTATGTTATATACAGAAGAATTGAAAAAAATTGAATTTTCAGTGACACGCGATCGCAAAATGTTACATCACTCCGGGATCGTTGACAGTCATGAAGTGGCACCGTAAAATATTTAAGCATTGCGAATTAATCGCGAAAATAGAGGAGGAGGGGGGAGCTAAATCAGCCCCCAGTCTTTTTAGGGTTATACAAAAGTACTCGATTAAAATTACTATGGTTGGTTTGATGTTTCTATGTAAAAGATGCCTTATACCGTGACCCAAATCATCTTGTGTCTTTATTATGGCAAGTACCCCGTTCCGTTTGCTGGGCCCCCCTGTATATGGCTTATGGTGATTAATACAATGATACAAATGAATATTTTCAGATCTATGCTATGAAAGGATTTGTCACTTATACATGATTGATTCTACCTTGTTCTTCTTACCCTTTTCATAGTCTCGGGATCAGGCTGGATATTTTGTTCATCAGACTTGCCAACATCGAATGTCCTTGCGCTAAATACTCGAACCTATGTGGGTATAATTATGCGAAGATAGTAATGGAAAAGATATATGGTGAATGTAATATAATTATATGCAATATTATAACGACCTAACATATTGTCAAATTATCGAACATAGTACGAAATTACGTACTTGTACACTACGAATAGCTGATTAATGGTAAATTGCACACAATGCCATTGACACGATATATTGGGGACACTACAATTAACGAACGTAGTTTTGAACAGTGGCGTAGCTACGAGGGGATATAGGGAGGGGTGGGGGGGGGGGGGGGAGGAGGGGTCTTGACTCTTCCCTAAACTAAAACATTTGAAGGAGCAATCATTTAACAGTTAAATAATTACATAATATAGTGCCACCCGGAAGTCGCATAAGTTGGTTCTAGCTAGCGCGCCTGTTCTTCACAATCGGTATCGATACTCCATTAATCTTATTGCACATTATATAGACTATCATTTCAGAATTGACGCTCTCTCACATGACGCGCAAGTCAACAACACAGTATACTAATTCATTATGGCAAAGTTATTTGATATATGTTAGCTTTTCCCACATTAAAGTACCTGAGCGAAGGTTTAAAAATGCTTGTAACCTAAATAATTTTGGCATCATCCCAAAGGAAATGTTACATTCTTCCTAATAATTCATATATATTTTGTCAAAAATTGTCACAGAATTGATTAATCTGCAATCTAAAGTGATGAAATTTCGACCCGTTATTCGCCCTTGGTCAGCCCGCTGTGTGGGGGTACGATTAATGACGTCACATGTGTGAAGAGCGCATGAGAGCGCTCCCAAGCCCGTGGGCTTTGTGTACTGTAGGTGTGCTCCCAAGCCCGTGGGCTTTGTGTACTGTAGGTGTATGTGTATACCACCCGAACGCTAAGTATTCTCATCACAATGCCTGGTCTTCAGGAGGAACTGCTACTAAATGTAGACATCAAAGTTGATGTAAACAGCGGCTGCTCTGAATAAAAAAAAACACAGGTTATTCTAGTATAAATGACGTCATTGTGTGAGAGCAAAGTTATTTAATGTATAATGGCTTAGTCCCACTATAGTGCATCTCCTTCCGTTACCTATCCGTTTGACATCCGGGAGGTACTCTAGCAGAATACTGGCAGGAAAACGAAATGATACGGACCAAGTTCGGAATGGACTAGGATACTTTTAACTCGGCTCCGTTTTAGCGTGACGCGAAACGTCATGGAATTTCAAAATTTGCTAGATACTGACCGTTTCGCCGCATTATGGTCGGATAGGAAACGAGCTCATATACCAATACAATTACCTTGTAATTCGTGGGTTTTGTTATTATACCAGAGCTCTTTATAATAATAAACCATTTTTATATAGCGCATAATCACAACAAAAATAAATTTAAGTCTCTAAGCGCTTTAAAGGATTGAAATTATAGAAATAGGATAACAGACAGGGAGCGAAGAAAAGACAAGGTGAAATGAAAAATGACAAAACTTTGACATACAGTGTAAAACCTAATCAATTTACAAATTAAACAAATACGTTTTCAAAAGACTCTTAAAATCATTTACTGTGTCAACATGCTTGAGATGGCTCGGTAATTTATTCCATAACTCTGCGGCTGCCAGTTGGAAAGATCTTGCACCGTAACAATTTGTTGATATTATGGGGGTGGCTAAAAGAGATTTTGACTGAGAGCGAAGGTTTCTTGCTGGACAATATTTTGTAATCAACTGTTGTAAATAAGCAGGGCCTAATTCTTGCAAGCACATGAAAACCAATATTAAAATCTTAAAGTCAATTCGCTGCTTAACCGGGAGCGAATGCAATTGTCGTAAGACTGGACTTAAATGCTCATTGAGTCGAGTAATCAACCTAGCCGCAGAGTTTTGTATTCGTTGCAACTTTTGAATCTCATTGTTAGGCAGACCATACAAAATACCATTACAAAAATCAAGCCGAGACATGAACTATGAACGAGGACCAACTGGATTTTACACTGTTGACCTTGGGCGTCCGGCCAACTGTGTAGGCTAGACCACTGATCGTATAGTTATTACATTATGCATGATGTTCTTTGGTATTATTACTGTCACATGGTATAGTGTTGGTTATTTGGTTATACTTCAAACTCGAAGTCTATTCCGCTTCCACGGAACTTATTACATAATATTATGGCATTCTTTTGTATTATTACTGTAACCAAACATTGGTTATTTGGTTATACTTCAAACTAGAAGTCTATTCCGCTTCCACGGAACTTATTACATAATAATTATGGCATTCTTGTGTATTATTACTGTAACATGGTATAGTGTTGGTTATTTGGTTATACTTCAAACTAGAAGTCTATTCCGCTTCCACGGAACTTATTACATAATACATGGCATTCTTTTGTATTATTACTGTAACATGGTAAAGTCCCGGGGGGGGGGGGGAGGGGGGCACTCGAATTATTTTTTGACGGGGGTGTGCCGCACGGAACTCTGAAATGGGGGTCTGAAGAGCCGACTACAAGCACAAAATATAGGGTCTTTGGAGCTACAAAAACCCTGAAACAGGAGTTAAGGGGTCTAAGGAGCAGACTAAAACTACAAAATACATAGACTTGGAGCTACCAAAGACCTACATAAACCCTCAAAAAGTCTCAAATGGTGGTCTAAGGAGCCAAACTAGAAGAGAATAATGGACTTGGCGCTAGTCAAATACATAGCCAAGTCATTTCGGGGGTCTATGGAGCCGAACTAGAAGAAGAATAATGGACTTGCCGCTACTCAACTACCTAGCCAAGTCATTCCGGGGGTCAATGGAGCGGCAATTTTTGAAAATCGGGTATCTTTAGAGCTGCGATTGGGTGTGAACACGGGGTTCTTTTAAGCGGCACATATCCGTCTTACATTATACATGAGTGCCCCCCCCCCCCGGGGGGTAAAGTGTTGGTTATTTAGTTATACTTCGAACTCGAAGTCTATTCCGCTTCCGTCCATGTGCTTCTTGTAGAGACTGTCGAAATACTCGCTCTGAGCCACGGTGTACTCGTCCTTCCAGCCGCCAACTTTTCCTGCAAGAGAGGAAGTGAAATTGAAAGTGATTCATAGTACCAAGGAAGTTTAAAATCTCATTGATAGTACAGTGTTGGTTTAGAGTGCGCTTTGAACAAGTAATCATTATGAAAAACCAAGGTTACTTTAACATTAATAAGCCAATATGGTTTGAAGGCAGAATAATCTTTCTTTATATAATCTGCACTATACACTGACGGTGAAATGAAATGAAATGAATGAAATGAAATGAAATGAAATTTATTTATTTCTCATGTCACCCAAGGATGGGTATTGGAGAAAAGGGAAACAGTCAATTTCAAAATATCGATAAATATATACAGTATTTACACAGTATGTACAAGTTAGAAACCAATTAAATTTGTAACAGTAAACAAACAAAATAGAGAACAATAATGATAGTAAAATTAGTACTATAACAATATATATATGGTAATAATAATTATATTACAATGAGTACAAATAAATACAAGTAAATAGTAAGTGATATATCAATACAAAAAATAAAAATACAATTAAATATGTATATATATATATATATATTAATAATAATTTTGATTGGGCAACTAAAAAGATTAATATTATAGTTGATAATAAGATCGTCATTTACAAGCTTCAAGCTATTTTATAATGGACTAGTTTATGAGAAATTCCTGACGATAAGACTACAAAATTTAGCAAGGTTTATCATGGTAGAGTAATTAGTAGAATTAAATAATTCATTCATCTTTTCAATGTTAGGGCGTTTTCTATACTGCTTAGTCAGATGCCTTTTTCTTTCCACTTCGAAAAGAGGGCATTCAAAAAGATAATGGTATTCATCACCAATTTTCTGTTGATCACAACGCGGACAAAGGCGATTTGATCTTTCAATAATATTGTATCTGCCAGCTACAATCGGTAACTTGTGATTACCACATCTAAATTTAATCATCATTGTCCTCAATTTCAAAGGTATCTTTGTAAGATAAGCTTCCAATTCGCAAGTTCCTTTGAAAATACGATAGTTTATGCACAGTGAATTTGTGTTTACTCCATAGTGCCAATTCTGGGAGTAAATCAATGTCAAACGTTGATTTATTGTATTTTTTATCCAATTTATTGAGTATTTGGCACAATCATTCCATAAGTATGACATTCCAGTTTTGTCAAGAATCAATTTAATCTTTTTCAACCAAGGAGAGAAGTATATCTCTTTATCATAAAGCTGTTTTAACAGCGCATATATTATTTGACTAAGCTTCTTTGATGGACCACATTCTAGCCGTGCCCAAAAATTAATCATTCGCGATTCTATTAATCGAAATATAGAATGTCTTCCAATCTCACCATACGCCATGCAGACGGCAGTACTTTTCCCAACTTTTAACAGCTTCTTATAAAAACTTGTACAAAACAGCTCAATTTTGTTCAAATTTGATTCTAGGCCCCATAACTCACTGCCATAAAGAAGGATTGGCATAACTAATTTATCAAAGAGGTCTAACTCTAAATCGATAGGTAAGCTTAATCTTGACGATTGTAGAATAAGACTGTATAAAGCCTTTCTAGCTTGTGTTATCTGTTTATCCTGTGCTTCCATAAATCGACCATTATAATTGAATACTGTTCCAAGATAAGTATATTTACTAACTACTTCCACATCACTATTTCCAATAGTAAATATTGGCATTCTCCTCACTTTGCCTCGAGAGAAGATCATTATTTTAGTTTTATCGACATTAACGTTTAAATCATTTAAATTACAATACTCATAAATCGCATTGAGGGAGTTTTGAAGCTCCTTTTCATTGGTAGCCAATACTACAGTGTCGTCTGCATACAAGAGAGTAAACAATTTAAAGAACACCCCTAAATATTCTGATTTATTCGCAATGCCAGTAGGTAGTATATCAATTCCATTACTTTTATCATCAATAAATGAATTAAAATCGTTTAGGAAAGTAGCAAAAAGAAGTGGCGAAAGATTATCACCTTGCCTAACTCCAACTTCACAATCGAACACATCAGATTTATCTTTGCCATTCATCACAAATGATTTTGCGTTTGTATAGATATTCTGGACTATCTTAAGAAATTTGCCATTTACATTATGCCTCAATAGCTTTTCCCATAACAAAAATCTATTAACAGAATCAAAAGCTTTCCTATAGTCCACAAAAACACAATATATCCGCCTTCTGTCTGAGAGATATAAATCTATTAATGAATGTAAAACGAATGTATGATCAACAGTAGAATACCCTTCACGGAATCCTGCTTGCTCTTCTCCAAGCAAGTAATTTACATCATAATAATTCGTCAGACGTTCATTCAATATTGAAGTAAATAATTTTCCTAAACAACTTAAAAGCGTAATCGGCCTATAGTTATTAGGGTCGGTTTGTTGACCTTTCTTTTTATAAATTGGACGGATAATCCCAATGGACCAATCGGAAGGCACAATGCCACTTTCAAAAATCAAATTAAATAGCTTTGTAATTAAAGACAACATCGACTTGCTGCTATTTTTTTAAAATTCATTCAAAATACAATCACATCCTGAGGCCTTATTGTTCTTTAATTTTAGCATGTGTGTTTTCACTTCGTCCTCTAAAAATTCAATATTTAATTCATCATTAGGAGCATGAGGAACATGATGAGCATAATGAGTGTCATCAAAATGAGAATCGTTAGACATCGATTGCTTTAATCTATTTAAATTTTCAAAGAACGATTTAAAATTATCAATGTCTACAGGGTTAGGACGTGCGTCTTTATGAGCCCCTTTCTTCAATACTTTCCAATATTCTTTCGGGTTACTTGAGCGAAGCTTTCTAAGATTTTCATGCATTTCATTACAAAACTGGCTTTTCTTAGATTTTATAATTTTTGTGTACTCCTTCCGTAAATTATCCAGTTCTTGCTTTAAACCTTCCTTTAAAAAATCATTCCTAGCTTTGTTCATACGATTTTTCAATCTAAAAATATCTTTTCTTAAATTCTGACACTGCATATCAAACCATGGCTCATTTTTCTTTACACCCTGTCTTAATGAATGACGTTTGGCATTTTCCCGCAAAATTCCAATATTCTCCGCAGATTCAAAGAAAATAGACTTTACGGTAAAAGATCAAGCACACCTTTGTCATGATTCAAGTATCTTTCAAAAGGCACTATATCCACTTTTTCAACTTTCGAGGAAAACAGGTTTCTTTGCCCAACTTTGTACACGTGCCTATGGGAATATGAAAATTTAACTTTCTATATTTTGATTTTTTAGTGAGTAAATTGTCGTAAAATGTGGATTCGCCACTGGAATCATTCCTCAGAAAGAGTCTTGTCACCGTCTTTTCGATCGACGTTTCCTATCTTCTATACTCGACCCAGAAATCAAAATAAGATTCTTCTAAGAAAATCTTGTTCCTGAAACATGGATATTTAGTATTCCATCGACTACTATAAGAATATCCCTGTACGAACGTTCCTGAAACATGGCTATTATATATAGTATGGCAGCCTACTAACCTTTCCTCAGGTAGGGTAGTTAGTAGTTACCCGAATAGGCTTGTCACCGCTTTCACGCCGTCCCCTCATCGTCCTAAACCATTCCGACCCAGGGATCAAACTAACATCCCCGCAAGACTGTTCACCAAATCATGGATATAATTACAATATTGCAGTCTACGTACCTTTCCTCAGGCCCAGTATACTAGGATAATTGCTCGAAGAGTCTTGTCAGCGCTTTCTCTCCGTCACCTCAGCTTGTTCTCGCCATGCCGACCCAATAATCAAACGAACATCCATGTAATATTGCAGTATACTAACCTTTCCTCAGGTAGGGTAGTTGCCCGAAGAGTCTTGTCACTTCCTTTCCAGCGTCCCCCATCTTGTCCTCGATCTGCTGATAGGTCTTCTGCATCCCCTTCATCTCGGTCAGTTCCACGATCTTGTTCAGCTGTTCCTCAGTGAGAGGGCGCTCCAGGAAATCTGCGACGCGCTGCACGCTCCCTTTGAGATCCTGGCAATATTAAAAGAGGAAAGCAATTATTATAATCTCGAAAGAAAATGTCTACACAATCTGGCGAGGGTTTCTCAGTCGTCCCCTATCTTGTACTGGATCTGCTGATACGTCTCCATTTCAGTCAGCTCCACGACCTTACTCAGCTGATCCTCCGACAGAGGGCGCCCCAGAAAATCGGCGACTCGCAGCTGAACGCAGCTCCCTCGCAGATCCTGGCAGAATTAAAAGAGTAAAACAATAGTTACAGATTCAAAATACACCCAAATTGGTGATGTTCTTTTTGTCATCCCCAATCTTGTCCTCGATCTGCTGGTACGTCTTCTGTATCCCCTTCATCTCTGTCAGTTCCACGATCTTACTCAGCTGATCCTCCGACAGAGGGCGTCACAGAAAGTCAGCGACTATAGCTGCACGCTGCCTCGGAGATCATGATGAGTACTGCATTTTTCATCGATATGATTTTGTAATTATATTCCGTTCACAAAAAAAACACCCACCCACATCAAAGGAAAGAAAAAGAGGGTGACGAGATAAATCGATTTTATGCAGGGTTAATTGGAACCTGCGATTTTCGGATCACAATAAAAACAATTGCTGCCTACTGCCTTTTAGAAGAAATGTGTTCATTGTTTTATTCATTAATACAAACTGTCATAATTCTTTGTTTAGTTCAAACGACATCATTGGACATGACAGGGTCATTGAAATATGATCTACAGCCAGATCAACAATCCAAAATCGTCCATAGTAATTTTGATTAGTAAGCTTCGCGGAGAGTTGAAAAAGTACGCAACATCGTTTGCGACTGTACCAGATGGCCATTGATATCGCCAGGAGTGTCACATCAAAGGAAAATCGTTCTGACCGTTCGGCAAGTTCGAACGAGTCGGCTGATTTATGTCTTACCTTGCGATTATCTAATGGTGTTACGGGGTGTTTCGTCTTCAACCCAGTTACGGTTAGAGTTTGTGTTACACAATCGACGGAATGTTTAGTACGCGAATTGATCTTACAGCGTGTTCACACGCAAACGTTTTCATCCCTTAATCATGACTAAAGAATCATGACTAAAGAATCATGACTAAAGAATCATGACTAAAGAATCATGATTAAATCAAACGTTTACACACACCAAGCCAATATTCCACAACAACTGACTTCCAGGTGGCTTCCAGGTGCATCGAACACCAGGTCTCCCTAGGGCCCCCCTAGGGCCCTGTGTGCGCGAACGTTCACGTTAAGCCACGCCCAGTTAGTTACGAGTCGTATAGCTAACCATGATTAAGCGAGAAATCCTTGTTCACACACGAAATGAGCGTGATTCTATAGTCAGCTCTCGTAAGAAACGACGATAAAACCCGTGTTTCGTTAGTCATGACAAACGATATGTCGTTTCGTTAGTAAGCGTTCAGACACACGAATTTTTAATGAGCAGCTGATTCTATAGCCAACTGCTGATTCTTTAGTCATGATTAAGGGATGAAAATACTGTGTGTGAACACGGGGTTTGACGACAGCCAATTATAATACTATAGTAGACATAACTGAGCGACGGCCTAAAGTGAATAGACAACGGGGTATACAAGACTAACTTTACAAGTATAGAGATTAAATACGGTGTATAACACAACATAATATAAATGCCTTCTGTTTTATTTCACTACCTTGATAAAGTCCTCGTATTTACAGATGAGAACGTTGGGGTCATCCTTGTGGGCGAACCATCCCTTGACATGGCGAAACCAGCTCCCACCGAGCACTGAAAATGAGAAAACGGAAAAAGAATATAATTATAGATTCAGGTAAATATTACTGGTATGCATCTAGCACACGGAAAAAAACTACGCGCGTTATTTTGGTATTGTCAACGTTTACGTTTAAAGGTATGGTGACAAGAAAACTGCCTCAAAATTGTGTTTTGCTGTATCTAAGGTAGATTTTCATGAAGATTACTAATAAAAACATATTTTCCACGTGGGAAAACCCGGTAAAATGAAAAAATCAACTTGAAAATTCACTTTCGGAACCCCCGTAAAAAAACTGAGTCCGGGCGAAAAAAAATGACGTCATCTTTGTGACGTCACATGCAGGCAATCGCAGTTTAGCTCGGTCATAGACGAACACGCTGTGTGCAATACTCACGTTGACAGAGAGATATTATTTCCATTTGTTTCAATATTTGCAAACATTTGTTTAAGTTTATATCATGGACGATATACACTCAGAGGTGTAGCTGCATCCTGATACAATTCATTTTTTAGCAATTCTTAGGCATTTTCAGTTAAGCCTCAATTTATAAGCAAAAACGAGTTTGTTTTTCTAGCAAGTCATAGGCTCTGCATGTAAATCATGCACGTTCCTCCGTATTGCGGTCTGCTTGTGATGTCATGATCCGGGTTGCACGTGCGCACATTCCCGCTCTGCTATAAATAACTTTTTTAGGAGCATGGAACGCCGATGCAAAATAAAGCAAAACAGTTGCATGAAATTTACCTTTTTTGCCCAACTTAAGGATTTCTTTGAAAAAAAGAGTGTGGTATATAAATAAAGGCACATATTAAAAGCTGGATTTTTTCAAATGTCCCTTTAGTATGAAGATAATTATCATTGAAAATCATTATTTGAAACAATTAACGCAATTGAAAAAAAGTACAATTGTCCTAGCTAAATACGTCCGAGCTAGCACGCGTGGGAAACATTCCAGACGCTACTGAACTTTGATCCAACGTACGAGCGCAAATTCCATGAATTCTGTACAGTAAACATACACGAGTGCGGATATCGTCAACGGCTGATTGTGACTGCTACAAATCCATGACAGGCCATCAGTATTCGGTGATAAAATATGAACTCAATATTCGTTTTTTTCACTAGGTAAACAGTGTTCGTTTTCTTTCAAACTTTCACAAATCTTTCAATTGTATTTTACAATGATATTGATGTAGGATTGAAGTCCCAAATGTCATTTTGTGCAATATCTGACACTTTACAGGTATCACTTTAGTTATGTTTGTGCGCATCCGAACTGCGCAGGTTGTTCAGATGAAGTGCGCAAATTCATACGCGCGTTTATCAATGACGTATGAATGGCTTTGCGCGTGTCTAATTGTGACGTATGAATATGTTTACGCACTTCTGCTATAGTACGCGCAAAATGTTTGATGAGTAATTTGAGATTCAATCCATTGGTCTTCTTCACTGAAAAGACGGAGTAATATGTATGTTTTTGTTAATTTATGTTTTGCTCTGGATAGTATGTATAATAATAATAATATTGACTGGCTTGTTCTTTCGTGATATATCAGAAATATTGCATTCGCTAGGATCATATTGCACTCGTCTTCGACTCGTACAATATGATCCTAGCGAATACAATATTTCTGATATACCACTCAAGGCCAGTCAATATTATATAAAGTAACTGATGGAGGTCCTCGTGTGACCAGACGAAAGCAAATTGTTAAGAATTTGGTGGAGTACCTGAAGTCCTCATAAAGATACTGACAGGAATACATCATAACCCATTCACAATTTGCATTTCAAGGTTTCGTGTGAGAAAACAACTGTACATTGAATTGCAACAAATTTGTGCACAAATTGTGCAGATATTTTTTCTCTTACTTTTGACTCGTGTTAAACATTTTCACTGATACTAAGCATGATTTGTCCAAGAATTGTTTTTACACTGTGAAACTATCAGTGGGTTAATTACCCCTGTTTCAGGGTTCTGTTTTTTTTCTTTCTCTGTTTCATTCTTTTTTGGGACGCAAAGTACATCGCGACAGTTTACAGCATATCAACCACTGCAACAACAAACAAATGCAATCTACAATCAACACTATTATAGATCAAGAATTATTTTTTCATTGGGAGGGCAGACTAATATGTTACAACTCCCCTTTCCTGATTTGTCTTCCTCCAGTAGGCCCACTCTGGCGTACTGGTGGGGGGTCATGGGGGGGGGGGGGGCGCTTGACCCCCCAAATAAATTTAAATCATGACTTTTCTCTAATTCGATAACAGTGATTGAAAGAAAAGAGTATTTCTTTAGACAAGAAAACTCAGATTTTACTTCATGTCAAGTCAAATTTCCTTCCCAAGTATGCACCAGATTGCATAATTTCAACTAAAACATTGCAAAAGCACCTTTACCCCCACCCTATCACGGCAATTTTGGCAAGTTTTGTTAAAGTGACATGGGTTTTGGATGTACAACATAGGTTTTATGAACCCACCCCATCATTGCATCCCTGGATAGGTTCCCGACCAGATTTTGTGGTCTTACGATGTTTTCTGCCGCATGGGGCGCTGCTAGCACAAAAACGAGCACACGAAACCCCCATTTTTAAAGTTTTTCTGTATTCAGTAACCATTTTTCTATAATTTTGGCAAGTTTCGTAAAAGTGACATGGGTTTTGAATGTACAGCATAAGTTTTATGAACCCACCCCATCAGTGCATCACTGGATAGGTTCCAGACCAGATTTTGAGGTCTTACGATGTTTTCTGCCGCATGGGGGCGCTGCTAGCACAAAATCGAGCACACGAACCCCCCATTTTTATAGTTTTTCTGTATTCAGTAGCCATTTCTCTATAATTTTGGCAAGTTTCGTAAAAGTGACATGGGTTTTGAATGTACATCATAAGTTTTATGAACCCACCCCATCAGTGCATCACTGGATAGGTTCCAGACCAGATTTTGAGGTCTTACGATGTTTTCTGCCGCATGGGGGCGCTGCTAGCACAAAATCGAGCACACGAACCCCCCATTTTTATAGTTTTTCTGTATTCAGTAGCCATTTCTCTATAATTTTGGCAAGTTTCGTAAAAGTGACATGGGTTTTGAATGTACATCATAAGTTTTATGAACCCACCCCATCAGTGCATCACTGGATAGGTTCCAGACCAGATTTTGAGGTCTTACGATGTTTTCCGCCGCATGGGGGCGCTGCTAGCACAAAAACGAGCACACGAACCCCCCATATTTATAGTTTTTCTGTATTCAGTAGCCCTTTCTCTATAATTTTGCCAAGTTTCGTAAAAGTGACATGGGTTTTGAATGTACAGCATAAGTTTTATGAACCCACCCCATCAGTGCATCACTGGATAGGTTCCAGACCAGATTTTGAGGTCTTACGATGTTTTCTGCCGCATGGGGGCGCTGCTAGCACAAAAACGAGCACACGAACCCCCCATTTTTATAGTTTTTCTGTATTCAGTAGCCCTTTCTCTGTAATTTTGCCAAGTTTCGTAAAAGTGACATGGGTTTTGAATGTACAGCATAAGTTTTATGAACCCACCCCATCAGGGCATCACTGGATAGGTTCCAGACCAGATTTTGAGGTCTTACGATGTTTTCTGCCGCATGGGGGCGCTGCTAGCACAAAAACGAGCACACGAACCCCCCATTTTTATAGTTTTTCTGTATTCAGTAGCCCTTTCTCTATAATTTTGACAAGTTGCGTAAAAGTGACATGGGTTTTGAATGTACAGCATAAGTTTTATGAACCTTGCCCATTATCCCACCCCTAACAGAAAATGTCCATGAGAAGGATTTTTAGGATATTGGTGTTTTCTGCCGCGTGAGGGCGCTGCTAGCAAGATTGAGAGCATACACTCCCAACTTTACATTTTTTCCCCCTCGTTTTGGATACCTTTCTTTACAATTCTCCCAAGTTTTGAGAAAATTACGTGGATTTTGAAAGAATTATGGGGATTTAAGTTTGCTATTGGACATTTTGTTGCCTATCATGGCCTTGGTCCTGTAACGCTATCATTCTATACTGGACGTCAGATTGCCATATTCTTCAGAGTCCCGTAGAAGAAAAACAAGCACACGAACCTATGGTTTTATTTGCATATTTGGGCTTCGGATGGGTCAAAGTTACGGTATGGAAAGTTTGAAGAAACTGACATGGACTTCACTTTAACTGGGGAACGTCCTTAAAGGTATGGTGACAAGAAAACTGCCTCAAAATTGGGTTTTACTGTATCTAAGGTAGATTTTCATGAAGATTACTAATACAAACATATTTTCCTCGTGGGAAAACCCGGTAAAATAAAAAAATCAACTTGTAAATTCTCTTTCGGAACCCCCGTAAAAAAACTGAGTCCCGGGCGAACAAAAAATGACGTCATCTTTGTGACGTCACCGGCAGGCAATCGCAGTTTAGCTCGGTCATAGACGTACACGCTGAGTACAATACTCACGTTGACACAGAGATATTATTTCCATTTGTTTCAATATTTGCAAACATTTGTTCAGGTTTATATCATGGGACGATATACACTCAGATGTGTAGCTGCATCCTGCTACAATTCATTTCTTAGCAATTCTTAAGCATTTTCAGTAAAACCTCAATTTACAAGCAAAAACGAGTTTGTTTTACAAGCAAGTCATAGGCTCTGCATGTAAACAATGCACATTCCTCCGCGTTGCGGTCTGCAAGTGATGTCATGAATCGGGTGACACGTGCGCACATTTCCGCTCTGCTATAAATGACTTTTTTTAGGAGCATGGAACGCCGATGCGTAATAAAGCAAAACAGTTGCATGAAATTTACCTTTTTTTCCCAACTTAAGGATTTCTTTGAAAAAAAGAGTGTGGTATATCAATAAAGGCACATATTTAAAGCTATAAACCTGAATCAAAGCCGGGATTGCACCCCTCCTTTAAAGGATCAAACATTTTAAAATAATTTGTACGTGTGTCTATTTGTTTGTCAACAGCCTGTGTCACAAACTGATCTCAATGCGACATCAATTGAGAGATTGCCTATTACAGCGAAATCTTAATGTTATGAATTCATACATGTTAAATGAATGAGTGAATGATCGAACGAATACATTAATTATGTAATGGTTGTATGGGTGAAAGAAAGAGAGAATGAATTGATCAAGGAATGAATGAATAAACGAATGAATATTTGAATGATTGAATGAATGAATGAATGAATGAATGAATGAATGAATGAATGAATGAATGAATGAATGAATGAATGAATGAATGAATGAATGAATGAATGAATGAATGAATGGAGAATGAATGAATAAAGAAAGCTCGATGTATATATGGATGAAAGAAATACTGAATTTATTATTTAATGAATGACTAAATAAATGAATGGACGAATACATCCATGGATAGATGAATGAATGAATGAATGAATGGATGAATGAATGACTGATGAATAAAGGAATGAATGATGAAATGACTATATGAACAAACAAATGAATAAACAAATGATTGAAAGAATGGAAACATTTTAAAATTAATTAAATAAATGAATGAACGAATACATGGATAGATGAATGAATGAATGTATGACAAAACGAATGAACGAATACATGGATAGACAAGGGCGTAAATTTGTTCGGAAAGCACAATGCATTGGGGGGGGGGGGGGGGGGGGGGGGGGCGAGCAATTGTTCACAAAAAATGCTCGCCCCTCCAATGCATTGTGTTTTCCGAACAGATTTGCGCCAGTGTGGATAGATGAATGTATACAAAAACGAATGATTAAATGAAAGAATGGAAACATTATTAAATTAATTATGAAATTAATGCAAAAATGTATTTATGAATAGATTGATGGATAGATGAATAAATAAAAGAGTATATACAATTAAGATAAAGAATATATAAAAGAGAAAACGAATGTAACGCGAGGAAAAAAACAAAATCGAAAAATATCCTCCAGCATCTTTTGTAAATGGATGTGTGAAGAAACAAATGCATAAATGAATGAATGAATGAATACAACACAAAATACAGGTTTTCCCGCTCAATTTCGCGATTGTGTCAATCCAATTGATTATAGGAGCAAATAAAATTCGCGCGATTTGCGATCGCTGTGTCAAAGCAGCATTCGAATTCGTAAATAGTCGTTCAAAATCACGTAGGAGCAAGTGAATTTGCACAAAGAGCATACCTTTTCATCAATAGTCATTCGAATTCGCGAAAGGACAGTTGGCTGCACATTCGCGAATTCACATGCCCATTCTGTGTCTATTCACGAAAGTTTATGCGTATGCATGAATTCGCTTGCACTTATTCGGAATTTGGAAGACCGATACCAACGATTACGCGGTAATGCGTGAATTTGAATGGCTTTGAATTGAGCGGGAAAACCTATATAACAATACTTAAGATGCAGGATATTTACTTTGGTCAGAGAGGAAAAAGGGGAGGAAGCCCTTCCATCCCTCCATCTCGGGAGGCAGCACTGACCCGAGGAACTTGAACCAAGACACAGACACGTCCTTCGGGTTGCGAGAAAAGTAGATGATCTGAAAAGTGAAGCATAATACATTCACAAAAAAGTAATTGTTATTCTTACGGAATTGATAAACTCGAACAATGACCAAGTAAATAAACGGTTGTGCACGGATCCAGTTGAATTGAACCACGGAACAGAACCATTTGTGGGTTGCGGTGTAAAAGTAGGTAGTAATACGATTATTTTGAACTACTAACATGTAATTTGTTCAAGAATTTTTTAGTATTTACCTCTCAAAGAGCTTATTTTTAAGGCGCCCTCTCATCCCAAACGGTACCACTCCTTTAAATCGAACCTTGTCCTTCTTGATTTGTTCGGAGGCGAACTCCTCCAGCACGTGATGTGGGGAAATTCACACGCCTTCAATACCTCGTATTTAGGCGTCATAATTTGTATTACTGATTAATATTTTGAATACGGCCTCTACCTCCAACGACCCACCCTTTTTAAGATTAAAACGTACCTTGCTTTTCTTAATCTGTTTGGGCGCAAACTCCTCCAGCATGTTTGTGCCCATGATGCGGGGAGATTCCCACGTCTTCATAACCTCGTATCCAGGCGTCACGGTGTTTACGCCTTCCACAGATTGGGACAGGGCCATGTCGATGGCGTATAACATGTGCGTACGGTCGATCTTTTCGACATTTGCTCCGTTCGTGATCAGCGAGGCGATCTCGAAGATCCAATGAGTTCCTGAACATACAAAACATGATAGCGATGGTAATGATACAAAATGTAAACGTAGCTCCGTTGACCGAGGTGATAATGTGGTTATTAAAAGATTCAAAATAATGATCGATTATTTGGGGCGCTACATTGTATAATGAAATTATTGTTATCAAATGTTAAAAATAATCAAAATAACAGAGCGCTAATCGTGAGTTTCTAAATAATATACAGGGCTCCCAAACTTTAAACATGAGTATCCCTGAAGTAAAGAGTGACTAAGCGCCTTACGTAATATACATTATTTCTGCAACGTTTTAACATGATAACTGACCAATCTACTGGAAAGGGGTTTTCAACATCCGTGGATCACATTGTGCACCATAGTCATATGAGTTACACTGCAAAAACGAGGGTGTTAAATTAACACCACTGGTATCTATATTGGTCTACACCAGGCTGGTGTGGACCAATATAGATACCAGCGGTGTTAATTTAACACCCTCGTTTTGTTAGTGTACATGAAGTTTGGATTCGTAAATCAGACGTTCGGTGCCATCTTGCGAACGCCGAGCGCACGGTAGAAAAACACAAAGTTATATTCTCAGTGTCATGCAGTGCGAACAAACTAGTTCAAAATGGCGAACCACTATGTAGCTTTCCCACGCATGGTGATCTTCTTTAATACAGTGTGACCACGGCCGGTGTCAGCGCATAATCTGTCTGGGCGGATAGCCTGCCCCACCCTAACCCTAAACCCTAACCCTAACCCTAACCCTAACCCTAATTTGGTGGCTATAGGTCAGATTTAGTGGCTATAGGTCAGATTTAGTGGCTATAAGTTAGATTTATTGGATACATAAGTGTATACAGTATAGCAGTGCATGGTGGGGCCTATTAATACACGATATTGCTATTAGGGTGGGACAGGCTATCCGCCCAGACAGATTATGCGCTCACACCGGCCTCGGCCGCAAGATCAACTTGCTTTGAAAATCAATTGCATTGTTTATCTCATTTATCGCATACTAGTTAATTTCAAACTACTGCTTTTATAAGTGTGTTTGTGCAGTATCTATTTACACAATGCTCATGCGACCAATAGAGGACACAAGCTTATACCTGTGTTTAAAGAGATCTAGTAACGTTGTTTCCATGTGCAAAAAGTGATAAATGGTTGGTACAATGTATATTGTTGTTATCTGATATATCCACTGGGTGTTGTGTGGACATTTTAAGTTAAATGGACGTTATATGGCCGATTAATGAGCAAAATGCAAAGTGATAGTAACTCGTTGTATTCATTTTGTACACGGTTTTCGCGGTCCAGTGGATAATTTAACATCTGAACACTTAAATCGTAAATATCTTTTTAACGAAAGGAAAATTTTAAAAACCGAAACCTGTCACATGCTTTTATTGTTAATATGAATACAACAATGGATGAAGGAACCGCTATAATTCCAATTAGATTTTGAGGATTTGGACAATGTTGCTAAGTCCCCGTAAGGATGCCTTTGCACTGATCTTCTAACTACGTGTCCCCTCTTCTTAATTATCAGGTTTAATAATGTGTATTCGTTGATTAGAGGTATTCTCCGATAACTATTTTTGGATTGTTATTAGAATGTAACCACAGCCAATAATTATTAATAGACCATCTTATCTTCTCTAGAATATTCTTAACAATATTTGCTTACTGGCCAAGTTTCGATCGACTTGCTTCAAATTCGGTTTCTTTTTTATATTCTTTTCTCGCCATAGTTGAACTTTTCAAATATAGCTTATAAGTTTCAAATCGGGTTTGGTATATTTATGGCCCGTATTCACAAAGGAGGTTTGTACAGTCTATGGTCTAAACCCCGGTTTACATCTATGGAATGCCATTGTAAACTGATGGAGAGAGAATGTAAATTCCTTACTTGTTAACACTGTTGATGGTACACATTCTCTCTCCATCAGTTTACAATTGGCATTCCATAGATGTAAACCGGGGTTTAGACCATGGACTATACAAACCTCCTTTGTGAATACGGGCCATTATCTCTGGATGAAAATATATTCTGGGTCCCATTTGTTCAATCCTTATTTGAATGCAACTATACCGCATAAGGATCATTAACCCGTCTGGTCCTGTACATTGTTAAAGGGATCTAGTAATTTTGTTGACATGCATTGTGCAAAAAGTGATGAATGGTTGATTCAATGTATATTGTTGTTATCTGATATGTCCACTAGGTATTGTGTGAAAATTCCAAGTTAAATGATTATGGCCGAGTGATCAGCACAAATGCAAAGTGATGTTCACTAACTCATTGCACTTACTTTGCACACAGTTTCGACGATCCAGTGGATTGTTTAA
>JBAMJV010011682.1:0-2500 GCA_037951105.1 Echinarachnius parma
ATACTGAACAAGAAAAAAATGCAACCAGACTTTGTACAGTTTTCACCCTCACTATGTTACAAGATATTTCAGCTCCATAGCCACAGTGTAAACACACTGGTGTACAACGCAATTATGGCACATTAAGAATTAACATTTAATGTCTCATACATAATAATAATAAGACAAGGATTTTCTCCATCTTTTCTCCATAATGCATCTTGATTAATAAATGATAGACACATTTGATACACGCAATAAAACTGACTCTTGAAAAAAAAGGTTTCCTTTTGTTGAAAACAAGGACGATGCCTGAATGATGATTATCATGCTACATGCAATATAATAAACATAATTTGTTTTAAAGCACTCTAAAATGACATAACTTTCTTTTCCTTTGTGAATAAAAATGATAGAAGGGTCTAAATGGTAAACACCATGCAATGCAATCGGACAGATAATACTTCTTACTTTTGTTTCATCAATGAAAAGTAATGAATTGTAGTTTTAAGTTAACATTTCCTACACGATTTTAGGAAGTCTTTGGTAGTGGTTCAAAGAAATTAGAAATAAAAGCACACTAAAGCCACTCGAGTTAAATAAAAGACGCTAATGTGAATACCCAAAATGTGAAAGGAAATGCCGTGAAATTTGACACAGTTTGAAAGGATGTTCTAATCATTTAAATGCCATGAAAAATTATACTTTTGTTATAGGACATTCTAGTCATTATCTATCACAGATTAGATTTTCTGACATGATTTTTTTGGTTTTACTTCTTCTGAAGGGATTCAGTCTTTATTGCACACACAATAAAAGAAGTCACAGCCTTTTCAACATTCAGCATTACAAATAAAGCAACACAATCTGATATATTGCAATTATATTCTGATTTCTGAACTAAAGATAAGCAAAAAACAATGTATAGGCAATCCCATTTGTGCTCAAAATAAATTCTAGTCCCTCTTTCGTCTTCAATTGCTTAAAATT
Source organism: Echinarachnius parma (assembly GCA_037951105.1). Taxonomy (NCBI): domain Eukaryota; kingdom Metazoa; phylum Echinodermata; class Echinoidea; order Clypeasteroida; family Echinarachniidae; genus Echinarachnius; species Echinarachnius parma. The sequence continues at coordinate 970 of JBAMJV010011682.1, forward strand.
CCAAATCAAGCTCTTGCAAGACTAAATGTCAACAATTTTAAATGCATAATGTGTCATAATTTATACACATGTATGCTTTTCATAGTTAGAATCAATTAACAGCATATAAAAACAAAGAAGAAAATAAAAATGAAATGGAAAATGCCAGATAGTCAGCCAGAAAGAGATAGTCTCTTCTTACCTTGTTTACCAAAGAGTTCCTCTCACTAAATTCCTTTAAAACAAAACTATTCTTAAAAGAAAATTCTACTGAAACCAAGTTTAGACTACGAAGGAAAGGTAAAATAATAAAAACTGGGATTTAAAATCGCTTTAAAAAGGCACATCCCATTTATGGTTATTCATTAAAAAACAAAAAATACTACTCAACCAAAAATGTCAAATAAGTAATACATTGGGACCATTTCTTACAGAATGGTTAAACAACTTTAGACACATAATTTCATTTGCAATGTAAATTGTCCTAGGCTATGAATGAATCAAAATTAGTAATGCCGATTGTCTGATATAAAGGGCTGCACCTTTAATAATACGAATTGTAAAATCATTATAAGTTGAAAATACAAAAAAAGTCACATTGTTTCACACACATGTATTTGTATTTTGTTAGGAAATATAAACCTTACTTTGGGGGAGTAAACCCAGCACCAATATGTTGGGTCCTAGAACTCCCGAAAACGACACGTCAGTGATGCACTCGAGACCAGCCTTAATGCGAGGCCTAAGTATTGAGTTCTAATGTGTGGTCTAAGCCTTAGGTCTAGAGTATGTAGTCTAGACAAATCGTTTGTGGAGTCTAGGTCTAGAGACCTGAAGTGAAGTCTACAGGACTCAATTACCCAAACTAAAGGCCCATGTCTAGAAACCAAAAGTGAAAGCCGAGTTTTGGGACTTGAGTTATGGCCTAGATCTCGGGAACATGGATGAATGGCCTAGTTTTTTTAAACAAAGCTCCATGTAAAGTCCTTACTTTAACAGGCCTGATTCAAGACATAACTCTATAAGACCTAATTAAGGTCTAAAACATATGAGGCTTAAAGTCTACATATCCAATATAACGCCTTAGTCTCAGGCCTGGATGAATGGCGTAAGGTCTTTTGTGATAAGATGCAAGTCTAGAGACCAAACTGGCAGAGTCCTAAAACCAAACGTGGAAATGAAATCTACAGAACCAATTTAAGACCCAAGTCTCAAGCCTGGATGAATGGCCCAAGTCTTTTGAATCAATTCTAACTTATCTCTCTAGAACTTATTTGAAACCAAGGTCTCAAAACCACATGTCATGTCAGGTCAGGTCAGGGCCCGTATTCATAAAAGCACACTTACTTTACTAGTTCCATTATAAGTCTATTTTATATGATAGTGCCAAGTATGAAACGAGAGATCATTTTAGATGCCAACTAGGGTCAACTTAGTAAGTAATAAATGCTTACCCCAATATCCATAGTTTAGTGACTAAGAAAACATGTTGGTGGTTACCTACCCCTAGCATCTAAAATAGACTTAGAATGAAACTATTTGTATAGCTAGT
>JBAMJV010011682.1:5000-56732 GCA_037951105.1 Echinarachnius parma
CTCTGCCCCACTATTGCAGATCTCTTAGAACTAAGGAGACAATAACATAAGTATACATTTATAAATTACATTTTAATCATCCAATGTTTGCTTTAAAAATATATCAAACGATTTATAAGACATAATTCTTCAAAGGCTGTTTTGGCAAACTTGATGTACTGGAGGAGAACATTGTCCAGATCTCCTGCACAACTCTTAGAATAAAATAAATACAGTGTTGACAAATTTAGCATGCAACAGACCGGACTTTACACTAGCACTTATCCAATTGCCCAGGGCAAGCACAAATTTATATCGGGCAAGTAAAATGTCATAAATGGTCTAGTTTGGTTGCCCAGTCAGGCAATAAACTACAAGAACAAATGTAAAGGCTTACGTGTAAATCTCATTTAGGGACAACCAAGAAATTTGCCAAGCAGATTGAGCTACCTAGACAGATTAATTTTTTAAAAATAAGGCTGTCAACAGGAATCGTCATGGATACAAGTTTGTTCATATAGATCTATGAAACTGGATTACTGTCTTACCTCTTCTTGATAACCTCGTGTCTGCGTCTGTGTCGACAAAGAGCTTCATATCAAACAGGTCTCTGATCTCCTCAAAGTAGAACACAAGGATGCCCTCTATTATGACCACGTCTGTCGGGAAAAATAATTGAAAGTCCGTCCTAGAGATAAAGAGCAAAATAGATGGAATAAGTAGAGAAAGAAAATCAGCTAAATGTCCTTGCAGGGTTCATACACTTATTTTCAAGTCAAATTCCACAACTACATGTAGCTTTATATCAAACAGATCTTGGACCTCCTCGAAGTAGAACACAAGGATGCCCTCTATTAGGACCACGTCTGTCGGGAAAAATAATTGGAAGTCCGTCCTAGAGATAAAGAGCAAAATAGGGAAGAGAAACAAAATGAGTGAAATTGTTTGACCTGAACACGTTTGCAACATGCTTAAAGTGCTGTTATGCCACAAAGGAAAACTAGAGGCATAACAACTGATTAAAGGGAAAAGAAACTAGGTGTCACTTAAGGTTGTGACCCGGACCGGACCGGACCGGAACCGGAATACCTGCGAACTCGGGCTTCCGGTCTGGTTGAAAAAGCTGAGACCGGTGGAAAAAACCGGTGATACAAATGACTGAAAAACATTAAGAAAATTGTCCATAATCGCTTTGAAAAGTAGCGGAATTAAAATAAAAAACGGGGCAATCGATATCATTTACTTTAAAGAGTGGTTACTTTCGAGAAATTCTTGGTTCGTTACTTCGTTTGACAGTCAGAAATTGAAAAGGATGCGCAAAATTGCTAGTCATTTGAACGATATTGCTGACGGATGTTCACACAAAGTTAGGCAGACACTCCCGGGGAGACATCTGATGGATATCTGTATGATCGAGCTGAAGAGCCAGTGCATTCAAAAAGTGGCTCAAAATTCGTATTTTGGTAATCTACACCATTTCTAAATGTTTTGATATTCTACTTACATGATTGCATGGCGTTTGAAAGCTGAACAGAAAAAAAAAAGAGCCCCAAAACAATGAAAAAAACTGCACAAAATATCGAATTTTGATCGGTAACTGAAGTTAGCATAGCACTCGATCGTCTCGCGATATCTTGCGCGCTGCGGCCTGCGAGGTACGTACTAGTACAAAAAACTTGCTGCTAACTTCAACCTTGGATTTCAGCTTACCTCCCGAACGTTCTTTGGAAATTTACCGATATTCAGAGCAGTTTTTTCATTGTTTTTGGGGTCAATTTTTATTCTGTTCAGCTTTCAAATGCCATGTTATCATGTAAGTAGACTACCAAATTGTTTAGAAATGGTGTAGATCACCAAACTACGAATTTAGAGCCACTTTTTGAAGGCAGTGGCTCACCAGCGCTATCATACAAATATACATTTGATGTTTCCCCGGGACTGTCGGGCTGAGTTTCTGTGAACGTGTGGTGCGATGCTGAACAAACAATCGATTTCTAGGTCCAATTTACTTCGGAAAAAATACTTTTCTTGCGAAACTGTGTTAATTCTGGATAGGGAGTAACTATTTTCCCGTAAAGATTGATATCATGTAAATCCATCAAAGCGTCAATATTTGTAATATTATTGGCATATAAAAAGAGCAATATAAGCCCCAAACATTGCATTTTTGCCGATGCTTGCACGATTGCGTGTCCGGTCCGGTCTGAAGACCAGAGATTTTTTTCTGAACCATTCCAGTCCAGTTCCGATCCAGACATTCCTTCCGGGTCCCAGCCTTAGTGTCACTTGTAATGGAAATAAATAAATGTGAAAGATACGACTCAGAGTGCCAGGAATTATGCACTCAGTAACAGGGAGCGAAAATGCCAGCATTTGGCTCCCTTTTATTAAAGGGACAGCCCCTCTTTTGCAAGCCAAATTTCAAAAGTTGCGAGGTTATTGTCTTATATGAAAGAAAATCTCTTTTTCGTGGAGTTATAGACCTAAATCTAATAAACCATCGTCCAACGGTTAATTGTTCAGTATACGTCTATTCACCCGTCGAGAAAGTTCGCTCACGGATTCCAAGGAGTGCCACAGCGCTATGCGTGACCCCTATGTGACCCGCGCTAGCTACGTGACCCGCGCATACATAACAATAGGTAAGCGATTACTAAGCAAAATAACCAAACCTCGCTAAAGCCGCGGTCACAACCCGCCGTACTTGCAAGTGCGTGCTGTCTACCGTAAAACTCCGTGTATAAGACGCACTCGTGTATAAAACGCACCCCCAACTTTCTATTAAAAAAAAAAAAAAAAAAAAAATTTAAGAATATTTTTTTTCATGAATATTCATATATTCATGAGGTAGCAATGCTCATTAAATATGCAAAATTCTAAATTCATTAATAACTTTTTTGTTGAGAAAAATGTATAACCACTGTTTAGAAAATTGAATATTAAATGAGTGCTGCTACTCATGAATATCTGAATATTCAATTAGTAGCAGTGTTACTGCTTAAAAACTTCCATTTTGTTTTGCTAACCACTATAATTTATGTAGGAAAAAGGTATATTTTGATAAATGTTCCCCCTTATATCAAGCTCTTGGCATGCCCTAGACCAGTTTAATATGCATTAAACATGACTACCGGGTGTCCCAAAAAAAAATTCAAAATTTTTTTTTTTGGCTGTACCTGTGTATAAGACGCACCCCCCACTTTGAAAATTTTCCGACGGAAAAAAAGTGCGTCTCATACACGGAGTTTTACGGTACTTGCAAAAACGCGGGCAAAATTAGGGTATCCGTACGTGGTGAGTAACGCCTCAGAACGCATTTGGGAGCATGCAGACACTCCGTAGCACTTTTAGTGCACGAGGAACTTTCGCTGCGTTCGGGCTACCGATTCACCCCCAGTACGGGTGACGCGCGTGCCCTCTACAGCCAATGAGTGCACGTGCGTGCTGCGCACGTGATAAGTGCGTGGTCCGTGCTTACTCGGCACTTCCCCAGTTCAACTGTCCAATGAGCACGCAGAACTCACGTGGACCGTACCGAGTAAGCACGTGCTCCGCACTTACAACGCACGTTGTGCGCACTGATTTCTGCAGTATAATATGAGCAGAAAAGGTTGTTCGCACTTGCACGCACTTACAACGTACGTGAGCAGCACGTGTAAGTACGGCCTCTGTACGATAACTTGGCAATCGCACGGAGATCGTACGTTGTAAGCACGTACAACTCACTTACCACGTGCGCAACCTACGATGCACGCAACCGCTCACGGCCAGGCATGGCGTGCGGGCCACGTACTTACACCGTGCGTTGACGTACTCCCTCCCTGCTCTTGCCACTCCCTCCCCACGTTTTCAGAAAAACGTGGCGGCCGTGGCCTCCCCAAAAAACGTACGGACTAAAAACACGCACGGTGGGTTGTGACCAGGGCTTTAAACTGGCTACATGTAATTATATATTCTTCATTTTTGAGATATTTTTCCGTGACATACCTTTACAAATGTCGGCTTCACAATACCTTTACAAGAATAAGTACAATATTGTTGTTATATTATGCTAAATATTAAACTCCTTTATTGACTGATATATAGTTTGATGGAGGGATGCATTTGTTTTTTATTCTTAGAATCCAAATTACAGGGCTGTTCGAACTGATTTTTTGTGTGTGCGTTACATTCATCCCCATTCGTCAACTGGAAACTGTTCCGACGTTTTGTAAAAAAGGGACTGTCCCTTTAAAGCATACAGTAGAAAAGATAGATAACTTTTGTCAGAGATTTGAAGATATGCAAAGAAAATAGCTTTCCAATGACTGAAATTTTAAAAACCAGAAACATTCATTAATGACATTTTGCTACATAACTTAACTAATAGACAAATCTTTCAATGTGTATGTATACACAAATATACGTTGTATAGACTCTATTATCTCGATTCCTGTGAACAAAATGTGTACAAGGTTGATTCAACAACATATGTTTACATGACAAATGCAATTAGTTCATAGGCATGCACAAGGGCCATCAAATTATGCTATCAACATTTGGCCTCTGATCAGGAACATCAAGGTCATTTTCAGATAATAACTGAATTCCAACTGAAGTTACTAAACATAAACATTGCATTGTGATTTGTACTTGGGTCATTCCTCCTGCCCATGTCAAATGTGACCGGCTATAGCAAAATGTAGATTTTCATACAAACTCTCATTGCATGCTTTGTTATTGGTCAATAATTGGAAAAGATATGATTGTTTCAATTTTACAATCATTATAAGTCTTGATCTTTAAGATTCCTTGTTGACCATACATTGCGAGACAAACCAATATCATTAGCGATATTATTAACAATATTATAAGTCTTTTTTTACACACATTATGTGAACTTAAAATGTTTCTTTCTTCAAAACATGAATTAGCAACAAGTGCAGGGTTTTGATAGCCGGTCACATATTATATCAAGCGTTGCTCTGCGTCGAAGTAGTGGAATAATAGAGAAACAAAACGTTAAGAAAACACTGGGAGAAAACAGTTTCAAAATTTTCGCCAATAGGGCTTCTTCAGGGATTTATTTTAACTGAATATAAACTAGCCCTGTAGTAAGTCGGTTATCTTGAAAACCGGTTAACCGACATCAAAAACCGGTTAACCGAAAAAATAAAAATAAATAAAATAAAAAATAATAAAATAATTTTATTTATTTATTTATTTTTTTTTTTTTAATTTATTTTTTTCTTCTTTTTTTTCTTGGATATATCCGATATCTGGAATCAGCAGGGCAGTGCCAAGTGTCTACAAACTGCTATCAAGATGAAAGCTTTTGGATATCTCATCACAAATGATTCTTCTAAATTTTGCTCTACCAGTCTAAATCTATTCATTAATCATCTTACCATTTGTTTATTTGTTTTGTTTATTGTCTGATCGAATCTATAGAATGGGGATAAGAACAAAGAAAAAAAAGATTTTTTTTTTTCTTTTTTTTTTCGGTTAACCGAAACCGTGAAAATGAAAACGTTTTTGCCGTTGCCGGTCGGTTAACCGTCGTGTAACCGTTTCACTACAGGCTTAATATAAACTAAACTTTATTTGAATGTCAAGGTAAATAATAGTGGCGCAAAAGAGCGCATTGAGAGTACAAAGTCCAAAATCCATTATGACGTAGAAGCCCTACGGGCGAAGATTTTCTAACCAGACATTGACAAAATTAGAAAAATCTAGTTTTGTTTTCTCCCATGTCATGCTTCATCTATAATCACAGGTTTGATCAAGAAAGCGTGATATTTTGAAAAGTAAAAAGTTTACTCACAAAATTAAATTTTTGGGCCAGTACATGTTTCCATCGGGCCACCAGAAAGGGGAAGAAATTATTTCACTGGCGCAACTGGGCCACTGACAAAAAATGTAAGTGTGGAGCCCTGTATGAGGTAAAAATTTATTTTAAAATCCACCGCAAGTACAGACACAATTATATAACGTACAGTGAACAATTGCATGTATCAAGACTAGTTACAGAACATTTCATCCAACAACCTCACAATATTACCTCGAATTCTTGATTTTGTCGTAGACTGGAATTTTGGTTGGATTTCCAGATCGGATTTCGTTTAGCGTCTGTTTCATCATTTTATCATCAATCGCATCTGCAACAAAAATGTGAAAATCCAACAAAATCAGAAATAAGACTTTAGAAGCATGACAATCTGATCAAATAAAAACAGCAGGGCTTGACACTAGGCTAGCACTTGCCCAGGCCTAGACTGATTCATCAGTTGAGAAGCCTGCTCAATGCACCAAGCCGGGTTGGCTCGATGATGTCTTTAATTTGGTTTTGTTTATATGGTTTGAAAACGTTATTGCACCCAACAAAAAAAAATAAAAAATAAAAAATAATAATAATAATAAAAATGAAAAATAATAAAATAAAGAAAATAAATGAGAAGAAAGAAATAATATTTAGGTATTGGTGAAAATATTTAAATTGAATGAACTGCCAATAAACAATAAACAACAACAAGTAAAAATTAATATGGAGCAAGTAAATTATTGGCCAACTACATAAGAAAATGTACTAAAATATAAAATCTCATCATGAAGTAAAGCCGGCAAGTAAATTTTCTGTTCAGGCAAGTCAAATCTGACAATGTATGATTTTACTTGCCCGAATGGGCCCGTGAAGAAAGATTTTACTGTGGAGGCTTGCAAACAGATCTTCATACAAAAATTCAGAAGAGTCATAATCAAGTTTCGACAATATTCAACGCAAGAACTCACTTGCCCTTGCAAATCAGGGAAGGGCAGGGTAGGAAATATACGGAGGGCAGAGGGCGATTTTGCCCCCCAATTTTCAAAATAGCCCTGAAATCAGTAAGTGGCTCCTAAAATTACCATCTAGGGTATTATGTGAACAATTTCTGGATATCTATCAGATTTATAAAGTGGCCCCCTAAAATTCAAAATTAATTCCTGCATTGGGAAGGGCAAGGGCAATTCCAAGGTAACAGCGTGACGGTAGGAGGGTGTTTCTCACGATGAAAGTCTAAATAACTCACAAAATAAAAATGTCCAGAACCAAATTTTGATATGCATCTGTTACCACTATCCTACTAATTATTTACAATAGGAAAGAAAATCAAAATTCCCACTAAATTATGAATTATGAATATCAATATCTGCGGTAACAGCGTGACGGCAAAAAGACATGGGTTTCTTACATGGTAAGAAACTAAGCAAACTCTGTGAACTACAGGAACATTTTGCAATTTTGTCACATTGATTCTTTGTACTAGACATCAAGCTAGAACATCCAAATAAAAATGTAGAAAAAATCCAATGTTCATAGTAAATATGATATCATAAACGTATCTGTGCACGGTAACAGCGTGACGGTAACAGCGTGACCTCTGAATTGTACATGTTATATATATGGGAGATATTGATGAGATGAATAAGATTATATAATTTTGATGTAGTCATCCAGAATCTATACAGAACTAGATGAATGGGTAATATAACCCAGATGCTCTGTAATGATGGTTCGCATGACACAAATTTGCAGCCTAGCGCCCTCTATTGATCAAAAATGTTTTTGGACAAAATTGAAATTCTTATCTTTTTCAGAATTTAGTTTGAGGAACCATCAAATATCAAACCCAAAATACAAACTTAATTGCAACAATGAAATATTAGACCTTTGACATCTGACCTTTGACCTTATTTCTCAAATTAGCATACAAATGTTTAATTTTATGTGGCACAGTGCATATAGATCTACAAGTGATTTGTTCATGTAACATGATTTCAATGTCTGTAAGTTTTTGTGTTTGAATTGGTAATTATCAGAGTGACCTTTGACCTGTGCTCCAAACATTTTCATAGAATTTTCTTTTATCTACAGTACTCTTTCTAACATTAATTCTGGCATTTTTTTGTGAGATAAAAAATGAACTACAATAATTTGACCTGTTGACCTTTGACCCCATGACCAACTTCTATAATCAGGTCATCTACTTCACTGAACGCATACCAGTATTAATTATCATGTCATCCTTCAAGGATTCTTGAAATATCTTGAGAATAATATATTTTTTGCATATTAATTAGCTGTGACCTTTGACCTCATGGCCCCAAAATGTATCAGATAATCCATACCTCTGAATACATGTCTTGTACAAAGTTTGAACAGAATCCATCCAACGATTCTTGAGATATTGCACAAAAAAAGTAGGTTGCGTCACGCTGTTACCCAAAAAGTAACAGCGTGACCAAATTGATATTGCTTAGATTAATTAGTGGTAAAAGATAATGCTGCTATTTAGCATCCATAATATAGCCCTATGGGTGAATGAAGAAGAAACAAAAAATAATTTCATTCCCATTCATATTTTTCCAGAAATATTAAAAAATACCTGTTTTTAGGGTAACAGCGTGACATATAGATGACTATAAATGAAACAGTCACTGAAGCAGAACAAAGAGCGAAAATGCCGAAATAGATATTTATCTGATAAATTGAAGTAATGTTCTTACCAACACTGAAAGAAAATTTTATGAAAACCTATTTTTGCAGCTCTTTTAAGCTTAATATTTACAAGTATATTTTGTGAAAATAATTGAAAATTAATTTATGCTAATTAATTCCTATGAAATAATGGTTTACGGCAAATTTTTTTTTTAACAAAGTGCAGTTCTGAATAGTTTAATCTTTAATAAGCCTGGGTCGGAACGGACGGAATACCGGAATCCGTCCGGTGTGTGCGTGTTCCGGTAATGTTTTCTCCATTCCGGTATTCCGATGAAAATCACGGAAAACCTCTTTTTCCTCAAAAATTCATATTTTGTAGTAGAAAACTAACAGAAGAAAACAAATGACAAAAAAGTACAAGAAAGACGATGTCGAATGCAACTTACAACGACAAGAAATCCGCTGCGTTTATATGAAAGCCGATCTAACGATCGACTAGGCTAGCTACCCCGGCGCGCCCCGCACAGTCATGCAGCTGCTAGCGCTATCAGTCAGAGCTAGCTAGCTGCGCCGTACCATATATGTCATCAAAACGTTTCTCAAACGTTGACATCCAGTCCGCCCTCTATCGATATCGGTACTAATAATGCTCCGACACAGCCAGCCATATCACTTGTATACTTTGTGTGCAGGTTATGGGTCTATTTTCTTGCGCGAGATCGATCCGCCGGGAATTGGGGAAATCCCCAGCGGATGGATCTCGCGTAGGAAAATAGACCCTATAGCCTGCATGCAAAGTATAAGTTAGTGTTGACTTATTCGTGTCGTTGTATTAGCTTCAGTTCATGCAGTTTCGAGCGAGTTAGAAAATGTTCGAGATATAATCAGCGCATTTTTGTTGTTGCTGTTTTTGCAGGTAATTGTTCTCGTATTTATTTTAAAAGCCATACAAACATGTAAGTCAAATAAGAGACATTTTCGTTCCTTTTCGGCACTTTTTAAGAGTGCAACTTGCTTGCAAAGTCAAGGCAGTTGAGTTGGCCTGTCTCGCAGCGCGGGGCCTGCATGCCTGCGCTGCCGAAACCATGGCAGACCTTCTAGTGCGTGTTCGTTCCGTATCATTCATTGGCCGATTTTTTTTTTATCGGAACACCGGATTCCGACCGGCACAACACCGGCGGATTCCGGAACAAAAAAATTCCGACATGACTCAGGCTTAATCTTTAAGCTTTAATTTGATACCAAATATGTTATGATTCGACGAATTTGAAAAATGGGTGCTTATGTCAATGTTTGCTTGGAATTGCCCGCAAGTACAAATTTAAAGTGGTCCATCAACTTTATATTTCTTCACCAAAATGATAACTAAGCCTCACATATTATTCTCAAGAATCTTAAGAATTTAAAGTGGTCCATCAACTTTATATTTCTTCACCAAAATGATAATTAAGCCTCACATATTATTCTCAAGAATATGAAGAATTTAAAGTGGTCCATCAACTTTATATTTCTTCACCAAAATGATAATTAAGCCTCACATATCATTCTCAAGAATCTTACATTGGTATAATTATGAATAAAGTCTCAAATATCAAATTTTTGGAATTAAAAAAAAAAGTGAATGGATCACTTAAAAAAGCTTGGTGGCATTAATACTTCAAATCTTTGGGCCAGTGAATTGTATTTTATTGCAATCAATATTTTGTTTTCATAGAGCCCTGATGGGAATAGAGGAACAGCTGAAAGTTATTTTAAATATGGATCTGAAAAATGCCTCCAAAAATCTCCTTTGTACAAGACAAACAAACAAAAAGAGTAGGCTAGATGAACAGTTGAGATTCTAGATGAAATTTCCTCTCAATTTAAACAATTTCCTGGCTCCCCCTACATGTAATTCACTTTCATTTGTACAATGTAAACTGCCCACTAAATTCAACACCCCACTCTCTTTGTGGATAAACTATGTATATTATGGATGATGCTGTGCAGGAATTAATTTGTAATTTTAGGGGGCTACTTTTCCAATCTGATGGATATCCAGAAATTTTTCACATACATGTAGTACCCTAAGATGGTAATTTTAGGGGCTACCCACCAATTTCAGGGGGCTATTTTGAAAATTAGGGGGCAAAATCGCCCCCAGCCCCCATATATTTCCTAATTCCTACTCTGATGATGCTTGGTATTAACAAGATTTTCTCACTCAAATTGTCAGTTTGAAAATACACAACACTGACCTATATTTGCTGGCCCAAAGTAAAATGTTATTGGCCCTGGACATGTGTTAGTGTTTAACCAGTGCTCAAAATTAGCAGAGGCCTGCTGGCCTGGGGCCGCAAAAATTAGCTTTGGGCTATAACATTTCATTGGTGCTAAATTCAACTGGCCTAAATGTTCAATCAAATATAGCAAAAGTTGCTATGTTTTCTTTGTTTGGGACCACTTGTTTCAGGTTTGGGCCACTAGAATTGGGTAAAATCTTGTTTTCACTTGCCCAGCTGGGCCACAAGGCCAAACAGTTAAAGGGGAAGGAACTCCTAGCCTTTTGACTTACTGGATGTGATGAGAGCATAACTACATAGGAGGCGGCCATTTCTTCAACTACTCGCGGTGAAATGACGTGGCAGGCGGAGAACATAATAGCATTATCGTAACCCGCTATTGTGTTCTCCGCCTGACACGTCATTTCACCGCGAGAAGTTGAAGAAATGGCCGCCTCCTATGGGCATTGAAAGCACACGACAGTGGTCCATAAAATATTGATTATTTTTGTAATCAGGAATATTCATGAGGAAATAAGTGACTAGCAATGATAGTAGTTATGCTCTCATCACATCCAGTAAGTCAAAAGGATAAGGGTTAATTCCCCTTTAATTTCTAGCATTGGTTCAATAAACCTTGCATACAACAAATAACAATGAGGTAAATTAGAAAACAACAGCTGGAGTTACTAGGTCAATGCATGAGAAATTTTCCTCAAGGGAAAATATTGAAGAACAAAGACCTTATATATTGCAATGCTCGAAATTAACTTTTTTTGCTGGTGGCCCGGTCGGGCCAGTAAAATTAGTATTTTTCCAATTTTGGTGGCCCGAAACCAAAATCTACTGGCCCGAAAAAAAATAAGGAAAAACAAAAGTAAAATTAATACAATAACCATATTCATAGTTTCAGGGTACTGGGCAATGTTTAGCCTTCATTTGTTATTCCAATGCTCGAAATTATCTTTTTTTTTCTGGTGGCCCGAAAAAATTTTTTACAAACAAAGAAAAAAGACAAGAGCCCCAGGGGGGCACGACGCTCACCTGAGGTCAATCAATTCACATCTGGCGCATGTTCTCTCTGGCACCCTCAGAAGATATGAAATCAGTTGAAATCATGCCAAAATCTATAATGTGATGTACTATTTAATCAATAACTTTTGATCCCCTGTACCTAACATTATGATTTACCATAATGTTTGGGTGAATCATAAAAAAAGACAGACACACATATAAGACAAAGCTTAACACATTTCATCAGCCACTGACCACTTCAGCATATTAACCCCACTCACATAGGGACCCTATGGGGCCATTCTGCGATGGCCTGTCATACTTCTGGATCTTGAGAAGAAGATATTTAAAATTAACATATTTTTTACACTTGGTGCCCTCCCCCAGGGCCCCCCTGAGGGCCACGCCCACCATTTTAGCAACTTTGATTCCTCTACCCCTAAGGATGATTCCTGCCATGTTTGGTTGGAATCTAATCATTGGTTCTGGAGAAGAAGATGAAAATGTATATTTCCTATGGTAGGGCCCCAAAAAAAACTGTTACGCCCACAGGGCCCTTGTGGGGCCACCCACAAAAATCTTGTGAACAACTTTCATTCTTCATCAATAGAGGCATCTACATATGAAATATCAGGTCTGTCATACTTCTGGATCTTGAGAAGAAGATGTTTAAAATTTACATATTTTTTACACTTGGTGCCCTCCTCCAGGGCCCCCCTGGGGGCCACGCCCACCATTTTAGCAACTTTGGTTCCTCTACCCCTAAAGATGATTCCTGCCATGTTTGGTTGGAATCTAATCATTGATTCTGGAGAAGAAGATGAAAATGTATATTTCCTATGGTAGGGCCCCAAAAAAAACTGTTACGCCCACAGGGCCCTTATGGGACCACCCACAAAAATCTTGTGAACAACTTTCATTCTTCATCAATAGAGGCATCTAAATATGAAATATCAGGTCTGTCATACTTCTGGATCTTGAGAAGAAGATGTTTAAAATTTACATATTTTTTACATTTGGTGCCCTCCCCCAGGGCCCCCCTGGGGGCCACGCCCACCATTTTAGCAACTTTGGTTCCTCTACCCCTAAATATGATTCCTGCCAAGTTTGGTTGGAATCCGATCATTGGTTCTGGAGAAGAAGATGAAAATGTAAAAAGTTTACGGACGACGGACGACGGACGACGCACGACGCACGACGGACGACGGACGACGGACGACGGACGACGGACGAAAAGCGATCACAATAGCTCACTTGAGCCTTTGGCTCAGGTGAGCTAAAAAACATCATGAGTCATGACTACTCGGTCATTAATTGTGAAATTATGGAAGTTATGTGTTAAAATTATCACCATCATTAAAGAAATCCATCAGTGAATAAACAAAACCTAACCTAGAATCGAGCAGTTTCATCTAAGAGTCATCAACTGATGAAACTAAGCCCTTTTCCATGTACGATTTTGTTATTTTATAGTCCATAAAATCACCAACACAAAAAAGTACACATGGGACTGAGCAGAGCTAAGATAAATTGGCAAATCGAGAAATGAAATCACTTAAATCTTTGTTATTTTAAAACCTTAAATAGTTCGAAGTAGCCACAAGTCTCTACCTTGTAAACATGATTCCTTCTAATACCTTCAAAAAAATGAATAATGATCCGAAAGATGAAATTATTCCCCTTTATTGATGGTATCGCGGACGATATCGCAACACTGCACTTTGCAATATGAATGAATGTGAAAAGCTAGACATGTGTTTTGACAGGTCTTAGCATGCATGTGCACACTCCCTCTGTGGATTGGTTGATCTATGTTTATATTCTACATGTTGCAAAGGTTTCCAGGGTGTGTGTGTGAAATTAAGAAAACAGCATAAGCATGCTTTTGCTTTTAGTGATTACACACCTCTGGAAGTTGTTTAAGTTTACCATGATTTATCATGCAAGAAGTAGATAATTCAAGGGAGAGTGTTCATATGAGGAAATAGCACATATTTGTAGGCATAAATAAGGATTCATTCAACTAGCGCAAGTGCGCTTGCGACTTTTTATGTCCCTCCTTTTCATTTCTTGCAAATATTTCAATCACAATTAAAGTGTTTTTAAGAGGTGTCAAACTTGCGATTTATATTCCTTGATGTTGTCTTCTTATGGTTTAAACATTTGGTGTCCCGATCGGGCCACCAAACTTTGGCATTTTCATGTTTTTACTGGCCCGACCGCAACTTTTACTGGCCCCGGGCCATCGGGCCTACGCCAATTTCGAGCGTTGTATATTGAGACTGTTGACAAGCAGGGTAGGAAAAATATGGGGGCTGACTGCTGAGGGCGATTTTTCCCCCTAGTTTTCAAAATAGCCCCCTAAATTCAGTACCTTATACCTGGTATTATGTTAAATATTTTGTGATATCCATCAGATTGAAAAAGTAGCCCTCCAAGATAAAAACAAATAAATTCCTGCATTGGACTTGACAGCCTTGACATCCTTGTGATGTAGCATTTTGGTTATTTCCAAAACAAGGGGCTAAACACCAGGGGGACAAAATAATATTTATTTTTCAGGGGCTACTTTTCAAGTTCGCCTGCATGAAGATAATAGGCCCGGATTCACAAAGGAGGTTTGTAGGAGGTTTGTACAAACCATGGTTTATCCATGGTCTACATCTATGGAGTGCCATTTGTAAACTGATGGAGAAAGAATGTAAACTCCTTACTTGTTAACAATGTTGATGGTACACATTTACAAAATGCACCAAATAAATGTTTGTCTTCTCACATGGTGAAATTTGCTGGTTAGCAAGCACTAACAGTCATATCTTTAGAAATTATAAATTGTTTTACTTATATACGAGGCACTCCATAGATGTAGACCATGGATAAACCATGGTTTGTACAAACCTGCTTTGTGAATCCGGGCAACAAGTGCTCTAAAATTTGTTTTGCATTGAACTCTATGCAAATTTAGGTCTCCAGGGGCTCTTTTGGCATTTCAGGGGCGAATTCGCCCCAAGCCCCCGTGTATTTTTTTTTTGCTGCCTACTCTGTTCTACTTCTACTTCTAGTGGCCTGTTTGCGGTCAATAAAATCATTGATTTTCAGGTTTTGGTGGCTCCAAAAGGAAACTTCAGGCTGGAACAATAAAAAAAGTGAAACATTACATATCATATATTCTTGAATTATTTATACCTGATAAATTCTAATTTATTTAGATGAAGATTTGTTCTTAAACACTCACTCCTCATTTTCCATTGAAAACCACATTGGCCCAAATTCTCATCAGTGGCTCAACTTGAGCCTGGTCTGAAAAGACAAAGACTAACAGTAACCAGTTAAACCATTTTGCACCTGCAGACCTATTGATTGTTGCTATTGGCCACCAGAGATATTCTTATTGTTTCCTTTCATTATCCAGTCAATCCATGGAGTTCTGATTATAGGCATCATCATTGACAATGGGCCCTTTGAAATTCAGTCATAGTATAGTCGGTCATCAAGCCAAATTGCGTCCTGGACATTGTATTGCTGGTGACCCGTTATACTATGACTGAATTTTAAAGGGCCCATTGTCCTGATGTCTATCATTAGAACTCGAAATTGACTGGATAATAAAAGAAAAACCATTAGAATATATCCGGGGACCATAGCAACGAGACAATAAGTCTGCTGGTGCAAAGTGTTACCGGTAGTCTTTGTCTTTTTAGGCTAGGCTCAAGTTGAGCCACAAGTTGAGAATTCGGGCCATTATGTTTACAAATGGGACCAAGACGAAAGCAGTACTACTTTGCTGTATCTGTGCTCGTTATGTACAAGGACAATTCCATATTTTACAAACACACACAAGTGTACAACATAGACGTGACTTACGTGGGTGGTCAAAGTTGTATGACCCCTGATTTGTGTCCCCATTCACTTTGTAGAAGCTGTCCATCGTGATGACCGATACTTTGCGCTGTCTGGTCTCTCCAGCTTCTGCTGTCCTAGGGCCTCCACGATGCGTTCACATACAGACGACTACAAGATAGCAAAATAAGACAGAACATTGACAATATTATCACTTGAACAAAATTAAAACATCACAATTTGTGTGCCGTCTGCTTTCCAGCTTCCAAGTATAGGGCCTCGACTACATGTATGATGTATTTGTATGGTTACATACAGACTTATTTATTTTTTAAAGATGGCAAATTGAACAATATTGTCCAACCTTTTTGAAATATATATATATGGTCATGCATCGTGAGGTGGCCTCCTTTTGCCTTATAGTTACTCATTGTAAAGCGCTTAGAGATGATTATCAATCATATTAGGTGCTATATAAATCGAGTATATTATTATTATTATACTCCAATTTGGGATTCTGTGGGACAATTTCTGTGTGGGGTAATTTTCTTATTTTCATCAAACATCATCATCATCAACTGTCAACATGAAAATTATGAAAATCATGCATCAATTCAAGACGAGACATTATTTATTTTATGATGATAATCATCAAAGTCAAACCCGATCACATGCAACATCAAAACATTTACATCATTGATCAACCTTCGCATCCTCATAAGTCATATTCATTGTTATCATCATCATCGACATCGCGTCGCCATATTCGTTGTCATCAATCATCATCATCATTGACATCGCATCGTCATATTTGTTCTTGTCGTCATCATCATTGACATCACTTTGTCATATTTTGATTATTCGTATTCGTTATCATCGCATCATCATTGACATCACACCGTCATCATCATCATCACCATGATCACATCAATTATCATTGTCATGCAACAATCTAACGTCATCAGATCAATCAAGGGCAATTGCAAGGCATTAATATCCTCAATGAAGTCAATATGCAATGTCAACATTAAAAACATTCAATCCATGAATCCATGAACATGTCATGCATTATCACTAGTGATATTTAATCATAACCTAACTTTTTGGTCTCACTCAAGACTATACTAAGTATTAGAGGAATGTTAATAAATAAGGCTTGTAACATTTCATATTCGAACATGTTTTTATTCATAAGTTATACGGCCATGCTTCAGCAGTTCAAGTGGTATGTTTCTGATAGCGCAAGCTCAATCAGCAGCACGTGTTCAGACATTCATTCGAACCACGCGCAAAACATTAATTATCAAATGTCATACCTTTCCAGATGCTGTTCCGCCAGCAACACCGATAAGAAAAGGCCTCTTAGCTCTCCCATTTCCGTTTGGCACGCCGTTTTTCTCCGACATATTGTTTCAGATGCTGACTAGGTAATATGGAAAATATCAAAATCACAACAACAACTCTCAATCTCCAATATGAATATACACGTAACGGTACGTGTACAAGTTCCGTCGAGTGATATGATGACTATGGTGGCCCTGAAGGGACATCGTGAATCGTGAATTTGGATTCACGATTCACGATGAGATTTGCAAATTCGTGAATTTGGATTCACGATTCACGATGAGATTTGCAAATTCGCATATTTTATTGTGAATTTTGTTTCACGATTTGCAAAAATCGTATATTTTATTGTGAACTTTGTTGCAATATTCACGATCACATTGCAAAATCGCACATTTTATTGTGAACTTTCTTCAATATTACGAGAAATTTGCAAAATCGCACACTTTAATCGTATACTTTATCGTGAATTTTTTCTGATCATCTGGGTGGTATCAAAAGCTAGACATCGAAGATCTTGAAGATGCGAGACTTTCCCACCATGATTTCTGTGAAAGTGGTAAGTTTTTACTTGAAACCATGAACTATTTGTATTTAATCTCAGACAAGATAGGTACTGTGTACCCGGTTTGTAATTAATAGTAGATATTAATCTATTTAACATCTATAAAATGGGACTCTTAGACCCAGGATGCACTATGCACTGTCCCATACCTTAATTTCCATGTTGGAATTTTGGAATTTTGTGATGGGGGTGCAATTGCAAATGGAAATCTTAGCTCTTAATCCTTCAGTTCAGGGTTGCTTTCAGCCAGGCCCAGCTAGGAATGTGTCACTGTGTGTGTGGAGGAGAGGGGGGGGGGGGGGGGGGAGGTGGCACCCCTGGCCTATGGGGCAATATACCATAAGTGATTCTATGAAACTTACACTCCTTATTCAGAATACAAAGTTATATTGATATTGCCGTGTATACGATTGACTTCTTAATCTTATATTTCACTTTCAGAAAAGCTAACTGGTTGATGTTGATGGATCAAGTATCAGTATCATTTAAGTATCAATCTCGGGCAATCTACAATGGGAATGACAACTAACTTCCTAAACACTAATACACTATAGCTGAAAAATACATGACCAGAATTAGCAATCTTTTAATGTGACATTTATAATAAAATCTTTTAAAAATGTCATCTTTTTTACTTTGCTCCTAAGCGTTTTCCCTAGCAGTATTCTATTATCAAGCTCTGCACGTTTCATGAAATGTTTTATACATTATCAAGATGTTCTGTCTTCTTTGATTGAAATTTGTATTGTAATGGTTGCAAAATTGCTTGAGCCTTGGCTTGAGGCGATGATGATTACGTAAGAGACTCCAACATCGACTAGGGCAAGATTGTCGATGCTACATTACGAAACGAAAATGAACAACACATTACTATTAAAAAAATTGCAACCATTACAATACAAATTTCAATCAAAGAAGACAGAACATCTTGATAATGTATAAAACATTTCATGAAACGTGCAGAGCTTGATAATAGAATACTGCTAGGGAACACGCTTAGGAGCAAAGTAAAAAAGATGACATTTTAAAAAAGATTTTATTATAAATGTCACATTAAAAGATTGCTAATTCTGGTCATGTATTTTTCAGCTATAGTGTTTAGGAAGTTAGTTGTCATTCCCATTGTAGATTGCCCGAGATTGATACTTAAATGATACTGATACTTGATCCATCAACATCAACCAGTTAGCTTTTCTGAAAGTGAAATATAAGATTAAGAAGTCACTGCAATATCAATATAACTTTGTATTCTGAATAAGGAGTGAAAGTTTCATAGAATCACTTATGGTATATTGCCCCATAGGCCAGGGGTGCCACCCCCCCCCCCCCCTCCTCCTCCACACACACAGTGACACATTCCTAGCTGGGCCTAGCTGAAAGCAACCCTGAACTGAAGGATTAAGAGCTAAGAGTTCCATTTGCAATTGCACCCCCATCACAAAATTCCAAACTTCCAACATGGAAATTAAGGTATGGGACAGTGCATAGTGCATCCAGGGTCTAAGAGTCCCATTTTATAGATGTTAAATAGATCAATATCTACTATTAATTACAAACCGGGTACATAGTACCTATCTTGTCTGAGATTAAATACAAATAGTTCATGGTTTCAAGTAAAAACTTACCACTTTCACAGAAATCATGGTGGGAAAGTCACTACGCATCTTCAAGATCTTCGATGTCTATAGGGTGGCCCTGAAGGGACATCGTGAATCGTGAATTTGGATTCACGATTCACGATGAGATTTGCAAATTCGTGAATTTGGATTCACGATTCACGATGAGATTTGCAAATTCGCATATTTTATTGTGAATTTTGTTTCACGATTTGCAAAAATCGTATATTTTATTGTGAACTTTGTTGCAATATTCACGATCACATTTGCAAAATCGCACATTTTATTGTGAACTTTCTTCCAATATTTACGAGGAAATTTGCAAAATCGCACACTTTAATCGTATACTTTATCGTGAATTTTTTTCTGATCATCTGGGTGGTATCAAAAGCTAGACATCGAAGATCTTGAAGATGCGAGACTTTCCCACCATGATTTCTGTGAAAGTGGTAAGTTTTTACTTGAAACCATGAACTATTTGTATTTAATCTCAGACAAGATAGGTACTGTGTACCCGGTTTGTAATTAATAGTAGATATTAATCTATTTAACATCTATAAAATGGGACTCTTAGACCCAGGATGCACTATGCACTGTCCCATACCTTAATTTCCATGTTGGAATTTTGGAATTTTGTGATGGGGGTGCAATTGCAAATGGAAATCTTAGCTCTTAATCCTTCAGTTCAGGGTTGCTTTCAGCCAGGCCCAGCTAGGAATGTGTCACTGTGTGTGTGGAGGAGAGGGGGGGGGGGGGGGGAGGTGGCACCCCTGGCCTATGGGGCAATATACCATAAGTGATTCTATGAAACTTTCACTCCTTATTCAGAATACAAAGTTATATTGATATTGCCGTGTATACGATTGACTTCTTAATCTTATATTTCACTTTCAGAAAAGCTAACTGGTTGATGTTGATGGATCAAGTATCAGTATCATTTAAGTATCAATCTCGGGCAATCTACAATGGGAATGACAACTAACTTCCTAAACACTAATACACTATAGCTGAAAAATACATGACCAGAATTAGCAATCTTTTAATGTGACATTTATAATAAAATCTTTTTAAAAATGTCATCTTTTTTACTTTGCTCCTAAGCGTTTTCCCTAGCAGTATTCTATTATCAAGCTCTGCACGTTTCATGAAATGTTTTATACATTATCAAGATGTTCTGTCTTCTTTGATTGAAATTTGTATTGTAATGGTTGCAAAATTGCTTGAGCCTTGGCTTGAGGCGATGATGATTACGTAAGAGACTCCAACATCGACTAGGGCAAGATTGTCGATGCTACATTACGAAACGAAAATGAACAACACATTACTATTAAAAAAATTGCAACCATTACAATACAAATTTCAATCAAAGAAGACAGAACATCTTGATAATGTATAAAACATTTCATGAAACGTGCAGAGCTTGATAATAGAATACTGCTAGGGAACACGCTTAGGAGCAAAGTAAAAAAGATGACATTTTAAAAAAGATTTTATTATAAATGTCACATTAAAAGATTGCTAATTCTGGTCATGTATTTTTCAGCTATAGTGTTTAGGAAGTTAGTTGTCATTCCCATTGTAGATTGCCCGAGATTGATACTTAAATGATACTGATACTTGATCCATCAACATCAACCAGTTAGCTTTTCTGAAAGTGAAATATAAGATTAAGAAGTCACTGCAATATCAATATAACTTTGTATTCTGAATAAGGAGTGAAAGTTTCATAGAATCACTTATGGTATATTGCCCCATAGGCCAGGGGTGCCACCCCCCCCCCCCCCCCCCCCCTCCTCCTCCACACACACAGTGACACATTCCTAGCTGGGCCTAGCTGAAAGCAACCCTGAACTGAAGGATTAAGAGCTAAGAGTTCCATTTGCAATTGCACCCCCATCACAAAATTCCAAACTTCCAACATGGAAATTAAGGTATGGGACAGTGCATAGTGCATCCAGGGTCTAAGAGTCCCATTTTATAGATGTTAAATAGATCAATATCTACTATTAATTACAAACCGGGTACATAGTACCTATCTTGTCTGAGATTAAATACAAATAGTTCATGGTTTCAAGTAAAAACTTACCACTTTCACAGAAATCATGGTGGGAAAGTCACTACGCATCTTCAAGATCTTCGATGTCTATAGCTTTGGGTACCACCCAGATGATCAGAAAAAAATTCACGATAAAGTATACGATAAAGTGTGCGATTTTGCAAATTTCCTCGTGAATATTGGAAGAAAGTTCACGAGGAAATGTGCGATTTTGCAAATTTCCTCGTAAATATTTGAAGAAAGTTCACGATAAAATGTGCGATTTTGCAAATGTGATCGTGAATATTGCAACAAAGTTCACAATAAAATATACGATTTTGCAAATCGTGAAACAAAATTCACAATAAAATATGCGAATTTGCAAATCTCATCGTGAATCGTGTTTGCAAATTCACGAATTTGCAAATCTTATCGTGAATCGTGAATGCAAATTCACGATTCACGATGTCCCTTCAGGGCCACCATAGATGACACACACATGCAATTCAGTGCCAATTAACTTTCGCAGAAAATGAGGTCATTGTTTATATACACACCGGCGCGCGCGAGCGAGCGAGGCACGATGCGCCAATCACAGCTCGGATAACTTGCGGAGATAACCGAGCGCAAGTAAAACCCCCGCAACATAGTACACAGGTATATGCGATGCACGGCTTCTTTGTTCGATCAATACGCCGTCGTCGATCCCCATCGCCGAGTAGAGCCGAGCTCCCGAGGCTAAAGCAGCCAATCAGTCACTTTCCGATGTTGTTGTTGTTGTTTTGGACTTTTGTGTTCATAACATTCATCCAAATCGATTAATTCCATGTTTTACTCGCCTTTATCTAACTGGAATTCTCTAAACTGTGATAAAATAAACTCGAGGATACTTGTATTCGTTTCGTTTTTTAAGATTATTTCATGCAAAATAAATTTTATTTTGCATTTCCCATAAGGATAGGGAAATATATTATTTTTAGAATAAAAATTCCCCTATATATATATAACTTTCCTTTTGGAATGTGGGGCCTGATGCATCTACCTTCAAGGGGCACGACGTGCTTCCATAAAGTGTACCCGCAACGAAGATTACCGATAATCATACTTACTTAGGGTGTATTTTTTGCACCACACAAATACTCGTTTAGGGTGCTTTTGGCAAGTCACGCATGATACCCCCCTTTCTATGAGGACAGACCCCCCCCCCCCCCCCGGGGGTTTAGTGCCATACCACCGCAGTCGCAAGTCAACTGGGTCATTCCTCCGGACCCAGCCTTTGGACAGGGCCTTTGGACTATCCAGAATGTTTCAGAAAAAGCGAAACCCAACTTTGTCCAGTCATACGTATCTCATCAAATAGATATAATTGTATGTCTTGCAATATATCATTTATTTAGAAAGATAATCTATTCTCCTTTCATAATGTATATGATACCAATTGAGCTTGTGGTCATTGAACTGTAGCCATTTTAAAACTGGCAATGCCACTTGCTTTGCGCACAAGAGTTGATATATATATAGATATATCGGCAATTAAAGGGATAGTTGAGTTCTGGTAAGGAGAGTACAGTTTTAGTGAAACTGAATTTTAGTAACCCAAACCTGCATCATTACATTACAAACTAATAGTTATAACTAGAAAGGAACACAAAATTACAAATGACGTAGTAAAGATCATGTTATCATTCAAAAAGAGCCGTTAAAACGTAAGAGGGCGCTCTCTAAACACTCATCGGTTTCAACCATTTTGAATAAAATATTGTGCATGTGATGCTTTGTTGAAATAGTGATTAGATAGAGAAATAACCAACAACTATTTAAATACCTATTTTGTAACTTTTGAAAAGAGGAAGCATTTTTTTGAATTTTTAACGGCTGGTTCAAATTTCTCTAATAAACCCGGGGCCCCGGGTTTATTACAAATTGTTATATTTATGGATATTTCAGCTGTTTCTGAACCGATTTGATCAAACAAAGATGATTTTATTGTTTAAATATTATGCTCTTTCAAATTTTACACTCAGTTTTTCATTACCTCACAAACCAATTAAGTAGTCTAGCGCCCTCTCTACCAAAACTCAACTTTCCCTTTAAAACTATCCAACAGAAGGACGTACATTATAATTATACAATCAAACAGTGATCTGAACAAGATTCGGAGGTTTCAAACTTGTCAGACCGTGACTATGTTGTCTCAATTAATACACACTTCATATAGCTCGTTTCAACCAATCAGATGTGTGCATTTAGAACACATGATCTGACTTACAATTAATTGTAAGTTACAATTGTCACCGATGCCGGCTTTCTAGCTCAGTCCGGTACTATGAAATCACCGGCCCAGATAGCTGCTGCAATTAATCCGGAGGTCTCGAGTTCGAATCCCGCACAAACCCTGATATTCAGTCTTTGCTTTCATGTTCATTTATACGGGTCAGTTTCCCTCTATTTGAAATAATTAGGAACAAATTGTGAAAAAGGACGGTGCGAATTCCGCTTGACACATCGACTGGTAGCACGTTAAAATGGACCAACACCCCAAAATAATATTCTTATAAATCAAAGGTAACAGTTTTAGTATTCCATTCCACCAACACGTTCAGAAAAATAGGTTTCTAGACAAATTATGTAATTTGAAACCTCACTATATTACTAAAGTATGTCTTCATGGGTCTGCAGAAGAGGACTATCAATCGTCTATAGGAAGCATCACATCTTCAGTGGGTCTATTGTATAATAACACGGAACCATTAGGCACAACTTATGTTGGTTCATATTTATTGTATTGTTTATAGTTTGAGTTAGACATATATTTGATATAAACCAACGGTACCAATAATCCATTGTTTTTTCTTTGCGTGGTGGTAAGGCAAGGTGCAAACTTGCGTCTAGTAATAAGGGTGCAACTTTGCACCCTTATACTATAGGGAAAGTGACTTTAACTTTATAGGTTTGAAGGTTTACCATTATGATGTAGAAAGTCGTATAATGTATACATGTTCATTTTTGTAGTTTTAGTATTTGCAAAATAATATTAAAAATTATTTATCCAAGGGAAACTTTGATTCCGGAAACGGCTGATTTAGGAGAAAACCCAACATTCGTTTTGGCAGCTTATATTATACGCAATAAAACAGGGGTCAGCTTTGCATTTTTCTTCTTAGTGCGCCACACTATACCTTTATCTAATTTGAAAAGGTGCACCTTCTGGGCAAAGGTGCATCTTTTTATCTTCAGGTAAGTGCAATTTGCACTTGGCCTTTTATTATTATAAGGATGCAACTCTGCCATCCCAGTATTTATCGAGTACTAATGAAGAGCTTAGTTCCAAAAGGTGCTTAATCCACTTTCCATAAATATTGAGTTAACTATATATTAGTACACTAATTAGCTATATATATAGCTATCTATAAACCCGCCCAGCATGCCGCAGCTGGGGGTTCGCCACAACTCAACTGCGGACGACCTAATGAAAGAATATATAAAGGACGGAAAAGGACACTGACCCTGGCAACCTGGAACGTGCGAACGCTCCAGGATGCCGCACGATCTGACAGACTCGAAAGACGCACAGCCCTGGTTGCTAGAGAACTCAACCGTTACGACATTGACATCGCCGGCCTCTGCGAAACAAGATTCCCAAACGACGGCCAACTGACCGAAGTCGGTGGAGGGTATACCTTCTTCTGGAAAGGCCTCAGTGATGATCAGCCCCGCATCCACGGTGTTGGACTCGCCATCAAGACATCCATTGTAGGGAAACTAACAGAGATACCCAAAGGCCACAACGCATGACTGATGTCATGCAGAATGCCCTTGACCAACAAACAGCACATGTCCATCATTGTTGGCTATGCTCCCACGCTACCCAGCCCAGATGAGGCCAAGGAAGCATTCTACAGCGACCTAAATGACCTTCTATCAACAATCCCTCGCAACGACAAACTGTACATTGTAGGCGACTTCAATGCACGTGTTGGATCTGAAGCAGACCAGTGGCCTCGCGTGATTGGCAGGAACGGCGTCGGGAAGATGAACCCCAACGGGCTCCTCCTGCTTCAGCTCTGCACTGAGCACCAGCTCTGCATTACCAACACACTGTTCAGAATGGCCAACAAGTACAAGACATCTTGGCAGCACCCCAGATCGCGTCACTGGCACCTTATCGATTACGTCATCACCAGACAACGAGACCAAGGTGATACGCTTATCACAAGAGCGATGCGAGGTGCCTGCTGCGGGACAGATCACAACCTCATCCGATCAAAGCTCAGGCTAAGTCTAGCACCTCGACGTAAGACCAAGAACACTGGCACACGTAGACTTGCAACTAACAAATTACGGGATCCTACCATTGCTGAGAGCCTTGCTACCAACATCACAGCAGCGCTCCTTACTAAACCCGAAAAGACTAGCCTGACCACAACTGAGGATTGGGACTCGTTGAAGAATATTCTTCTTGAAGCTACAGAGAACACTGTCGGCCACAGCAAGAGGAAACATCAAGACTGGTTTGATGATAACAACGAGCCGATCTGCTCCCTCATCGAAGAAAGAGGAAAGCACATACTCTACTACTAGCCTGTCCAACTTCCGCCGAGCGAAGGGATAACTTCACACGCCTAAGGAACCTGGCACAAAGCAGCATCAGAGAGATGAAAGATGGCTGGTGGCGACGAAAGGCTACCGAAATTCAAGCAGCCGCTGACAGTAACGACCCCAAAGCCTTCTTCGAAGCTATAAAATTAGTATACGGTCCACCACACAGTAGAACGCTACCTCTACGAGGCATCGATGGAACCCTCATCACCTCACGATCAGGCATACAGGAAAGATGGGCTGTTCATTTCAAGGATCTACTCAACCGTGATACAGATGTCAACGCTGAGGTCATCAGCCAGATACCTCAACACCCCACCATAGAGCAGCTAGACCTACCGCCATCTCTTCATGAAATCGAGACAGCCATCAAGAAGACCAAAAATGGAAAGTCACCGGGACCGGACGGACTACCCGGCGAAGTCTTCAAGTTTGGAGGCCCCCTGCTCTGCACGCATGTTCATGCCATCTTCTGCAAAGTATGGGCAAATGAAGTCATCCCTGCAGAGTGGAAGGATGCCGACATAATCACCATCTACAAAAAAGGGGACAGAACAGATTGTGGAAATTATCGTGGAATCTCGCTCCTGGCAGCCATAGGCAAGATATTCGCGCGCGTTCTCCTGCAGCGTCTCTCCAACCAAGTTGCCGAGGCCATCCTACCCGAGACTCAGTGCGGCTTCTGACCGAATCGCAGCACTACAGACATGGTCTTTGCAGCTCGCCAAATCCAGGAGAAATGCAGAGAACAGAACAAGGGCCTTTACTTTGCCTTCTTCGATCTCACTAAGGCCTTTGACACTGTCAACAGGGAGGCACTTTGGAAAATCTTGGCAAGATATGGCTGCCCTACCAAATTCATCAACCTCGTCAAACTACTACATGAAGGCATGCAAGGAAGAGTGAAGTCGGACAATGCCTTATCAGAAGCCTTCAACATCACCAACGGAGTCAAACAAGGCTGTGTGCTAGCACCTTCACTCTTTGGCATCTACCTCACTGCTGTCATACAGGAAGCACTCGGAAACAACAACAGGGGCATCTACATCCGCTATCGCTCGGATGGTAAGCTGTTCAACCTCTCTCGCCTCAGAGCTAACACCAAGGTACGAAGAGAACTGGTTAAAGAACTTATGTTTGCCGATGACTGTGCGATAGCAGCGCATACCGAACAGGACATCCAGGACCTAACGGATTCCTTTGACAGTGCTACATCTAGATACGGCCTAGCAATCAGCATAAAGAAGACTGAAGTCCTGTACCAGCCACCGCCAAGAGCTGAGCATGCCAACCCCAGCATACACATCAGGGGTCAACAACTGAAGTCTGTACAGTCATTCAGATATCTCGGGAGTACGTTGTCTTCAAGTGCCACCATTGACGATGAAATAACTCACAGAATTAGCCAGGCCAACGCATCATACGGACGCCTCCGGTCAAGAGTATTCAACGATCATGACATTGGACTTGAGACGAAAATCCGAGTATATGAGTCGGTTGTCCTGTCTTCTCTACTATACGGCTGCGAAACATGGACTATGTATAGCAGACACCTGAAGACACTTGAGAGATTTCACCAGAGGAAGCTAAGAACGATAATGCGAATTCAGTGGCAAGACCTAGTTCCCAACACTGAAGTCCTCACCAGAGCCCAGTCCACAAGCATTGAAGCCAAGGTGGCCAAGACTCAACTTCGCTGGACAGGCCACGTAGTGAGGATGCCAGATGACCGGCTCCCCAAGAAGATTCTCTACTGCGAACTAGAACAGGGAAAGAGATCTGTTGGGGGCCAACGAAAGCGTTTCAAAGACACCCTCAAGGCAACGCTTAAAAAGTGCCACATCGAACCAAACACATGGAGGACACAGCGGCTGACCGAGCCAAGTGGCGTCAATCAACCAGGCTAGGCGTTGCGATCCTCGAAAAAGAAAGAACAACGACTGCTGAAGAAAAACGCACCAGGAGGCACCAAAGGCGCGAACAGCTTCAGGCAGCTCCACCGACAGATGACATCACACTCAGATGTGAGGAATGCGGCCGGCAATGCCGATCTAAGATTGGTCTTCTCAGCCACAGTCGAGCACACCGACCTCAACAATGACGCATATGCAGCTAATGACGTCGAGTCTTCGTCGATACGACGGACGTCCAAGAAGATATATAGCTATCTATAAATCCAAATTTTAATACTGAAATTTACACCGATCGAAATCAAAATAAGGACAGTTCCATTTTCATATTCCCATATAGGTATAACATGTGTACAAAGTTGGACAAAGAAACTTGTTTTTCTACAAAGATGAAAAGTGGATTTAGCGCCTTTTGGAATATATAGGGAATTATTATAGGGACCACCGCACTGGCGCCGATTCCATCCGAAAACACAATGCATTGGGGGGGGGGGGGGGGGGGGGGGGGGGCAGAGCATTGTTCACAAACAATGCTCGCCCCCCCCCCCCCCCCCCCCAATGCATTGTGTTTTCGGATGGAATCGGGGGGGGGGGGGCAGAGCATTGTTCACAAACAATGCTCGCCCCCCCCCCCCCAATGCATTGTGTTTTCGGATGGAATCGGGGGGGGGGGGGGGGGGGGGGCAGAGCATTGTTCACAAACAATGCTCCCCCCCCCCCCCCCCCCCCCCCCCCAATGCATTGTGTTTTCGGATGGAATCGGCGCCGGTGCCAGAGTGGTGACTAAGTTTCCATGGTCTGGCCAAAATAGAGACCGCGATGGTCTTGGTGATTCGGATTTTCGGATATGCATGTATTTATAAATAAATTATGCTTGCGTGGATTTTCAGAAATGAGGGAGTTGCAAACAAGTATATTCGAGTAGTAAATCATAGCTGATGTCAAGCACATCGATGCTCCGTGGCATAATACAGTTCCGGATTCAGGACGTGATTTGTGAACACTCGCCACCTACATGCACACCACACCCATGGATAGTACGATCCATGCCACACCTATGATACGACTCAGAGCTAAACGGGCGCTATCGTTACGTCCGTAATTCCCCTTTCCTAGCTCCAAAATAACATCTAATATTACATAGGGCAGCTATCAGCTGAGTGAGCGATAACGGCAGCTATTGGCTGAGCTGAGCTAGCTATGTGACGTGTGCAGGCGGTTTACCTCCAATTATATTGACGTGTAATCTTGCGCTATGCAATCCCTATGCATGCAGTGCATGCACTGTACATGTGTGACCTTTATTTGAACTCTTGGACTTGGACATTGAAGTCATCAAACGGTGTCTTTTGAAATACAAATTATCCTTAAATCATTCAAAAATGTTTGCCGATACTTTACTCATCGTTTTCATCTCCGTCTGTACAGCTTTGCTGTCTGAAGGTATTTACAGTTTTCTTCCTATTGACCTCAAATTAGGCTGTTCCTTTTCTTGACGTGTCTGTGGGTAGTCCCAAGTGTGTAATTTTACGTTGGACTTTTATTAAAAAAGTAAATAATAGATTATCTGATCATGCGAGTTGGCGCCTCGCATTTACATTTTGAAATTGCAGCAGTTTTCTCTTATTACTCATTTACATGACATTGACGTTGGCATTATTAGTCCATTGGATATTTAATATAAATCTAATAAAAATAAATGAATTGAAACTGAAAGTGAAACTGAAAGGCCAAAAATAAAATAAAAAATGCAAATAGTAAAAAATTATTAGTAAACTAATAGTATGGACAGGTCTCTAGTCTTAGTCTTAACTTCGCGCGTATCCCAACGTCGCGCATCATAGGCGAGATACGCAACAATTAGAACATGGACACGGCGACGGAAATTTTCAATGTCAAATGAAAGAGCACACATCAATTACTCAACATCCCAAAAAATAGCAAATAAACATAAAGAGCGATATTTCTGGAGAAATACTCACTTTTGTGGTCTTTTTTTGTAAATCACAACTTTGGTGTTTCAACAAAATTATGGAGGAGGAAGAATCAAGCAAATTAAATGGAAATCGTTCCAGTAGAACATATTTGTTGTCATCGAAAGGCTGTGCAAAATGCTCCTCTATTCGACCTACCCTTCAAATTTACTTTCGGATCGCGCAATCTCTGTAGTCGTAGATAGCTTGACAACGCTGCGCGTGCTAACCTGCTAATGCGCGCAAAATGTTTGCATCATCACACTGCCATTGAAATGTGTGTTACAGTTTGCATGCTACACGGGATACGTGTTAAGTCAATAGCAGGGTGCCCTATGTATTGACGCGCGAAGTATGGAGGCTACCGTACTCGTTGAAGAAGTTGTTGCTTTATGACATGGTCACGGAATCGGGACATTATAACCACGAATTGTGAGTTTAAAATGAATATGTTGAAGATAAATCGAATCCTCAGAATTTGAAGGGTAATTTATGATTGTTTCATTGAGATTACTGTAATTTTCTTGATTCTAAGCCACTTTGAAAAAATCCTAAATTTTCGTGCGCGAGCTAGGTCTATAATGTAATTATTAATATTATATAATTATATTTTGTATTATTATTTATTATAATATTACATTCAAATATCCGGCCTGATTAAAGACCTTGGCCTGAATAACTGAGTTTCATTCAAAAATGGCATAGCTACGCCTACGTCTACGATAATAAAATGGTGACTTACTGTAAATTGTACTAAATCTTAATAGCAAATTTTATATTTTCAATACACAATAGAATAGTCGGACATATTTACATGTCTTATTCTATGACTCATCTGACCAAGCCCCGCTCTTTAGTTTAAAAAAGAAGAAAAAATCATGATATCAGAGCCAAACGAAAGGCAGGCATGGGCAAATAACTTCATTGCAGGCGGAAGTTGTATTTTATAGTCGAGACAAAAGCAAACTTCTGCCTGCAATCATGCAATGGTGTGGCGCACGCGCACATCTCTA
Organism: Echinarachnius parma; assembly: GCA_037951105.1. NCBI lineage: Eukaryota > Metazoa > Echinodermata > Echinoidea > Clypeasteroida > Echinarachniidae > Echinarachnius > Echinarachnius parma. The sequence goes on from JBAMJV010011682.1 coordinate 35,608, forward strand.
CTATCTATAGTTACTAAAGTAAATGGTCCAATCAGTTGGACCATTTACACGCAATTACGCTAATACGCTGGAGATAAGCATACCCCCCATTCGTACACTGTACCGTTCAACAGTTGAACGCTGTGTTTTAGGACGCATCGGTAAGGAAAACGGTTGGGAAATAATCATTATTTTCCCTTACATTTTACGGTCTTCAAAACAACAGAGTCGGTAATTATTATCAAAGTATATATGAATTGTGGATCACATAAAAGTTTGTTTGCATTTGCTGGTAAATGGAGGGAGGAATCGGCCGACAAAAAATGTTTTTGTGTTGGATAGTGCAGCAGGCGGAAAAGGTTGATCTCCGCACAACACTTATATTGTAATGTAGTTATGTGTGGTGTGCCTTTTGAAATTGGTGTAAATTTACATCCTCCACACTAACTTTTTTTTCTGTACCGGCCTGTTCGGGCAAGTAAACGGAACAGAAGAATGAATTTAAATCATCAATCATGTCAACAAGTTTTTTTCAAATGTCTCCCTAATTATTGAGATATTTAAGATTGGATTTAAAAGCAATTATTGAATGCTTTTCAAAAATTGAATACTTTGTCAGATTGATCGTATCCGAATTTGGATTCTTAGTGCGAACGATCATGGATATAATCTGACATCAATTTACTTCATTTTCACTAGTTAAATAGCTTTCTTTTTCTAGGAAACTTCCACACATCATTCAGAACGGAAGAATCTTACAGTGATATTGCTATACGCCTGAAGTCTCAAATATCACTCCTGGACAAATCTTATGAAATTAATGGATCCATTATCATCTTAAAGTATATATATTCTGAGTTGTTATTCATCAACCTAATCCTTTTAAAATGTAATTATTTCATGTTTCCAGGTATTACTTATGTCTTGGTGTACAGAACTGAAACGTACAAGAAGTTGAAGGCAGAAGTCGAAAAACAGAGCAAGAAATGTAAGTAATTTAGGGTATTTGGGTAATTAATATTAGGCTATACAGAGTACAGAAGCCATGACGTCATAAAAACACTTTTTTAGAATTTTCAAATTTGGACTTCATTTTCAGAAAGAGCATACAAATAATGTCCAAATACCAAAAATCAAAGGAATAGGTTACGTATTGGCTGAGATATGCCCATCCAAATTAATTTTACTTCAATGGGCAATCATTGTTATAATGCACCAGTTATAATGCACTGGTTCCTAAAATTTAGGAACCAGTGCACTATAACACTGATTGCCCATTGACCAAAAAAATTAATTTGGATGGGCATATCTCAGCCAATACGTAAACCTATTTCCTTTGATTTTTGGTATTTGGACATTATTTTGTTATGCTCTTTCTGAAAATGAAAGTCCAAATTTGAAAAATTATAAAAAAAAAAATGTTTATGACATCATTTATGACATCACACTTCACCACTCTAGAGAATGAGAAAAGAAACTTGAGACGTTTTAAAAAGAAAAAGGCAGATGAAATTGTTCAATAAGCTATGTTCTACCCAGTTATTTCAAAATCTCTTTTTCTTTTTCATCAGGTTACAGGTTTTGTTGGGATTTAACAAACCAGGGTAGGAAAATACACGGGGGCTGAGGGCGACTTTTGCCCCCTAATTTTTCCAAATAGCCCCTTGAAATCAGTAGGTAGCCCCTAAAAATTACCAAATAGGGTATTATGTGAAAATTATTTTGTGATATCCATCAGATTGAAAAAGTAGCCCCCTAAAATAAAAAAAAAAATGAATTACTTCCTTGTTAAACATATCAGTAGGAGACTGCTACATTTTCATTCCTACCTCTTCTTTGATTTATAATCATCATTTTTACTGGTAGATAACGTCCTTTTGGGAATAAAATTTTGTTCTTTTGTGTTTACAAAAATTAAATACATGTATAAGTTCTTTCTTAATAAAGTATGCATATATGTGGGAACTGGGAAGCAAAATTGTTTTTTTTTAAATATAAGGTTTCAGAACTTTTGTAAATAGTGTTTTGTATTTATTGCCCTTATTTCCATTTATACAGTGGAGAAGACAAAGGAAGCCAATACTGACATTTCAGACAAGAACCAGAAGAAAAAAATAGGTAAGTTCATGAATGGTAAAAGCTTCAGCAATTTAGTTGAAAAAAATAAAGTGAAAATCAGTGGATTTATACTAGAGGGATTCTGCAACCTTGTTGGAATCAACCAAATTCTTCCTTTGCATACTGTCCAGTGCTTCTTTGTCTCCCTCATGAATGCTAAAAGAAGTATGAAAACCATTTTTTCTTTTTAATTATTGTCCTTTTTGTTTTGGAAAATATTTATGATTGCATACTAATTTGAAGATGATTTGCAATTATGAGATATTAATTCATCAGGTATATTATCATGGATTGTATTACAATCAATTGTACTTACATAATAGATGTTTTCAGTTGCTCACATAATGGGTGATTTCAAGTATGGTGATTGGGGTTTGGTTGTTAGTGTTTAAATAAACACTAACACCGACCTTAGGCGCCATATTTGAAATCCCCCAATGTCACTGTATACCATCCTAGCACGAAGTCATCTCAAATATGGTGCCTAAGGCCGGTGTTAGTGTTTAATAAACACTAACACCAACCCCAAACACCATACTTGAAATCACCCAATATGCGTATCACCCAATTCATCAAAATTATGAATTAAAGTGATCCATGAACTTATGTCAAAATCAACCTGAATCACAAATTTACATTTTCCACATTTCTCTTGAATGAAATGAAATGGGATTTTGATATCTCAAATGACTCTCCTATTTATAGAGATGATTGAATTATGATTTAATTAAAATGGCGCTCTAGAACTCTTTCTGATTGTAGTAAAAAATCAATTTTCATTTTTTTTCACTCTACTCTAGGTAAATAGTGTTCCTTTTCTATGAAACTATCTCGCATCAATTTCAGAAGAATCTTACAATGATATTGGACTTATGATGAAGTCTCATTTATAACTTTAGGAAAAAAACCTGATGAATTTAACGGATCACTTTAAATCAATGGTAAAATCGTTCGCTGTAGTTTTGTAAATGTAACAATTTCATGGGAATACCCAATTTTACAAGCCGGGGCTTTTAATAAGGTGTATTCCCTGATCACTTTTATATTTGTAGACATTGTATCGTTTAATTTTTTGAATAAATGATAAATGAAATTAAACGAAAAATCTATTTTTTATTTTCAGAACGTCAAGAGGAGAAGCTGAAGACGAACAGCCGGGATCTGTCGATGGTCAAGATGAAGTCCATGTTTGTCATCGCATTCACCTTCACTTCACTCATGAGCATGTTCAACTCAATGTAAGTTAGTAATGGGGTTATAATGATGATAAGGATGATGATGAGGAGGATGATGATAATGATGATGACAATGATGTTTATTTTTGTATATTTCAAATCAAGTACATAATTGTTATTGTTATTTTCTTTTGCAAATGGAAGACACATTTCTTTGTCACATCGTGTATGTTTAAAGACCAAATCTCTCAAGCCGATCTATCTATCTATGATGAGAAGGATGATTAAGATGATAGTGGATTAGTGGTGGTGGTGCTGCTGCTGCTGCTGCTGCTGATGATGATAAGGATGAAGATGAAGATGATGATGATGATGATGATGATGATGATGATGATGATATCATGGTGATGATGATGATGATGATGATATCATGGTGATGATGATGATGATGATGATGATGATATCATGGTGATGATGATAATGATGATGATGATGATGATATCATGGTGATGATGATAATGATGATGATGATGATGATATCATGGTGATGATGAATATGATGATGATGATGATGATGATGATATCATGGTGATGATGATGATGATGATATGGTGATGATGATGATGATGATGGTGAGAAGGATGAAGATTATGATATGATGATGATGATGTTTATGTTGATGATGATGATGATGTTATTGTTGTTTTATTTTTGTAAATATTACAAATGAAGTACATAATTGTTATTGCTTTTTTTTTTTTTGCCAATGGAAGACACATTTCTTGAAGCAGCAACTATTAATATATCCCTTTGTATATTTGATTCTTTCTGGATAAGATTTGATGGCCGAGTGGTTGCCAAGCTCCCATTTACTCCCATCTCCTGGATACACGGCATCTCGCATCGTAATCTCCTTGGCAACAACTTCACAGACTCTTCGTTCATCTTCCTATACATCCTGTGCACCATGTCCATTCGTCAGGTAAGTACTGGGCTGATCATGTTAATTTAAAGGGAATTCAGACCGGTATATTAGACGCGTGGATCCATATTGCGCACTTTTACGCACGGTACGTAATCCCCATTGGCTCAGTTATAAGTAGCGATCGCAAACTGTCCCACTTCACGAAGGCACGAGTCGCGTTCAGAATATTTGTACTAGTCAAATCATGGTCGAATGGAATTCCATCAGATATGTTTACAAGCGAAACTATTACGTAACACGCTTAACCGCACCGTTTCAAAGTGCCGCTTTATGATGTTATCAGCGATTGCCTCGGGCTCAGGTGACGGCTCGTCTGTGCTGCATGCAATTTCATAAGAAGCACCGCTCTTCGATCGATCCAACACATATCGTGAGATTATGGTGGAGTGCGAGTTGGAATTTGCTGACTACCCTTTTTAACCCACGCATATATGCCTTTAAAGGGAAGCCAAACGCTGACATTTTTGCTTACTGTTACTAAAAAGTGCATAATTCCTGTCACTTCTAGGCCCCGTTGCATAAAGAGATACAATTGATTGTAAGTTACAATTTGTAAGTCAGAAAATTTACGCGTTTCAACCAATCAGATTTGCGCATTTAGAACACATGATCTGACTTACAATTGATTGTCTCTCTTTCTGCAACGGGGCCCTAGCATCGATATACATACTGGATATAGCACGTCGAACACTGCCGAATGAGCGACGCTGAAGCCGCCGCAAATATCTAAAAGTACACCCTAGTGACCAAATACAAAAGGTGCTTCCATTCATTCGCGTACATCGATTCATGCGAGCGAACATGGTTATTGTATTAGGTGTACTTTTTCACACTGTCGCTGGCTTCATGATGAGGGCGCTGTTGCTATATCCAGTATTTTTATATCAATGGGCCCTAGTCTTATTTTTCCTCTTGGGTATCATTAATAATGTAAACAATGCACGTTTTTTTGAACACCTGTTCTGGAGGCTGCCGTAACAGTAAGTGAACATTTCAGGGTTAGGCTTCCACTTAACCCTTGTGAAGAGATTGCTTGAAGTGGATTGGTTAGGAAGACTTTTATACAAATCCTCGGTTGAGAAAGAGAAGGGTGCTTAGTCACCCCTCGTTCTTCAGAGATAATCAATATCTGAAGGCAACCAGCACCCCAAAATAATTTCAAATACGTGAAAGAGATTAGGTTAAGCGCTTAGAGGCTCTTTGCAATTTGCGCTCTATAAATACACAATATCATTGTGTGGGTTTGAAATGTACCCGATGACCATGGGTAATAATAATTAAATAATTATTTAAGCGCAGTAGAGTATATATTTATAGTAGCTGCGCTATATAAATGTTCATATTATTAGAAAATAGGTTTCCAGAAAATCGTAATTTGAAAACATATCATACTCCAATCGTAATCTCCTTGTCAACGACTTCACATACTTGTCGTCGTTCGTCTTCCTATACATCTTTTGCAAAATTTTTGCTATGTCCATTTGTCAAGTAAGAGCTGGACAGGACCCTAGGAACAAATTTATAGTGTAGGCAGGGCTCCACACTGACCTGTTTTGTCAGTGGCTCAAAATTTTATTTCAGGGGTAAACTTTTTACTATTCAAAATATCACTCTTTCCTGATCATACTTGTGATTATAGATGAAGCATGATATGAGAGAAAACAGATTTATGTCAAATTTTTGTCGGGTGAAAATCTGCTTGCCAGATTGGGGCCATACATTTTTTGCTGGACCAAAGTGCAATATTTCACTGGCCCCTGGCCCACCGGGCCAGTGTGAGTGTCGATCCCTGGGTGTAGGGGTTGTTAATGTCAGGTTAAAAACGTCAACAAGTACCAGGTAAAGAATGTACAAGATCAGGGGGGGTGTTGCATAAAGAGTTTGCGATCAATCGTGAAGTTGCAATTGATTTGCTCGCAAGTCTTGAAATACCTCTAAATGCACAAATCTGAATTGGTTTCAAATGCGCATATCGTCGCTAGGCTGTTTTATAAAAACCTTGTAATCTCAAATTTTTGGTGAAAAATTACTTTTTTGGGATAAATGTGAAGTTTAAGGTGTAATTTCATCTAAACTAATAACCACATGAGTTGCATATCTTAAAAAAATAATTGTCCAAAATTCATCTTTTGGAAAACCTCGTATCTCATTTTAGGATTTAGTGCGAAAAACCTCGTAACTCAATTTTCCCGCCTTCCAAATTATTTTTTCGTACATTTAAAACTATTTCATATCGAATTGATTATCAAAACATAGTCTTAAGTTCAAATAAACATAGCCTACGCACATAATTTGTTAAAATAAGAATGTTTTTTTTCGCTCTCCTGAACATTTTTGTTTTTTTTGAGATACAAGGTTTTTAACAGCCCAGCGACGATATATTTTGTTGACTTCTGTTTATTCCCAACTTTGCGATTGATCGCAATTCCTTTTTTCAACACTCCCTCAAAATAAAGGGGGGGGGGGGGTGCTGTAACACCCACAGCATGCATGGCTCCCAGCATCTGGTACTGGCTAATGTTTTTTAACACTATTTTTGTGAGATTGCTTGGATTAGATTGGTTAGGAAGACTTTTTACAACTGATATTGGTTTGAAAATGTATTTTCATTGTAAAGGTCGGTTTTAAATGTCCACTCTGTTTCTAATCAATCTTTTTTAGTTGTTTTTCATTGCAAGTTTACAGTATTTTTCCTAGTATCTGATAATGTGATATTGTATTTCTTTTTTTCAAAATGTTTGATAATTATCATAATTTCACTCACAAGTATATGCTGTAAAGTGTTTTGAACATATATTGCTGAGCCACACATGCAAAACATCTTGCTAACAACAAGGTATTGATTGATAATCAGCATGGTTTTTCGCCAGAAGCTGTCCTTGTGAAACTCAGCTAGTAGAGGCAGTGGACGACTGGGCCTGTAAACATCAACAGTAAACACCAAACAGATGTAATCCTGCTAGATTTTAGCAAAGCCTTTGACCGGGTAGATCACAAGAAGCTTCTGTACAAGCTGGATTTCTGTGGCATCCGAGGACCTACTCTTCACTGGATAAAGGGATTCCTCTTGGGAAGAACTCAAGTCGTCTCAGTGAATGGATCACAATCTGCACCAGCAGAGGTCTTGTCGGGTGTACCACAGGGGTCAGTTCTGGGAGAAGCTCTCTTTCTACTCTACATCAATGACATCGGGGAAGGAATTAAGTCCACATTCAGACTCTTTGCCGATGATTGTGTACTTTATCGCTGCATCAAATCAAAACAGGATCAACTCACCCTTAACGAAGACCTCCAGAAGATGAACCAGTGGGCAGAGTCATGGAACATGAAGTTCAATGTCAAGAAGTGTTCTCATCTCACGATCACACTAAAACGACAGCCACTACTCCACACATACAACATCAAAGATCAAGTGATTTCCAAAGTGAAGACAGCAAAATATTTGGGAGTGGTCATATCTGAAAATCTTAGCTGGAACAGCCATGTTGAACAAGTCCGTACCAAGGCAGCAAGAACTCTTGGCCTGGTCAGAAGAACTCTTGGTACCTGCAACAAACAAGTGAAAGAGATAGCATACAACCAGTTAATACGACCTCAACTGGAGTATGCATCATGTGTGTGGAACCCATGGACTGAGAGGAGTGTGCAGATGGTGGAAAGTATCCAGCGGCAGGCTGCGCGGTTTGTCATGAGCGACTACCGCAGGGAGTCCAGTGTAACCCACATGTTGACTACCCTAGGCTGGAACACCTTACAGCAGAGGCGACTTCTGTGTCAAGCTGAAATGATGCACAAAATTCACCATGGGATTGTTAACATCAGTTTCCCTCCGCACATCACTCCAGTCACATCCTGTCATCAACTTCGCACACATCGCCTCTCTTACCATCAACCGAAGTGTCGAGTTGACTGTTACCTGTACAGTTTCTACCCAAGATCCATTCGACTTTGGAACATGCTCCCCTTACCTATAGTAATGTTACCAAACACCCAGAGTTTCAGGGATGCAGCCATGCCCAACATCATACAGATGGCGGCGGCTCCCACTCTGCGGACACTTTAAACACAACCAACAGAAAATGCACCTGCACAGTAGCACCAAGCACCTGTAAATAGAACATCACATCCACGCACTTCACTGGCACTGCACTGCACTGCCTCTCCAGGACAGCACCGAATGGCGCTTTTAAGGAGATATTTTCTTCAAGTATCAAGTATCAATTGTTTATTTTACTTGCCCAACAATTGTGATGAAAATGATTGTCTTGGAATTTATTGCATGTATGATGTTATAATATTTGTGCTATGTTTGGATGATTGTATCTCTGTAGACTGAAATGAATATTAAGTCAATATTCACATTATATAATATGATATTTTAATAAACCTAATTGGAATTTGAATTTTGAATCTGAATTGAATTTTGTTTGTTTATTTCTCCAGAATATCCAGAAGCTGCTTGGATTTGCGCCCTCTAGAGCTGCGGCCAAGCAGAGTGGAGGTTTCTTCGGTCAGGCGCAACCAGGGGCGAAATAACCCCTTGACAAACAGGAAAATAACTGAGATAAAATCTAATACATGAATTTTAGAAAACGCAATCAAAACCTGTCTTAGTGGCCACCTATCTTTACCTAACTCCTTGACAAACTAGAAAAATAACAGAGATAAAATCTTATACGTGTATTTTTTTAAATACAGTCAATCCTGTCATAGTGGCCACCTTTCTTTAGCAGCCAACCTACTTGTGTGTCCCCCTGTAGTGAAAAATCAATGTTATGAAATCTGTCTATAGATAGAGGCCATCTTTCTATAGGGGCCACTCTTCTTGTTTAAATTGGTTGGTCACTATACACAGGTTTTACTGTCAACACGCACAAGACAAGTTGTAGCTAGCCTTATGGAATCTCAGTCGCAACTTGTCGCAAGCTTTTATAATCATCGTGAGAGACTGAGACCACCTTAAAATGATCCTGTAACTGCATAAGATTTGTCTGAAGGTGATATTTTAGAATTTAGTCATATATACCAATGTCATTGTAAGATGCCAGAATGGGACTTCAAAAGTAGTAGAATTTCCAAGATTTGTTGGTACGTAGTGTTTTGTGAATCCGTATTTTTTGACAAATGAGATTAAACTTAGAACTTATACAAATCAGTTACATGTTTATTCATTATATACCTTTAAACATCTAAAAAATAAAAGTAGAAATTAAATCTTAGATTTCCAATGCCTGTATATGAAATAATTCATATTTTCAGAAATTAGAAATAGGCAATTTTAGTACAGTGAAACCTCTTTATAACAGATTGTTATAACAAAGTACCTGATAAAGTGAGGCTATTTCACAGGTTCTATGTATTTCATTATTTGTAAGCCCTGATAAAAACATATGGTAAATTCAATGGGCCCGAGGTACTCGTTATATCAAGGTTTCACTGTACATGGACCGCATCGTTCATAATTTTTCTATGATACGGACAAAATAACATTAATTTTTCATGAATATCTTGTGAACAGTACAGAAGGGGTAAACTTGTAAAATGTTAAATATCTTTTTTTCTCCTTTTTCTTGTGTCACATGTGACTTATGATGTTTTTGCGATGTATTTTACTTTCTACCTGGATTAAAATATTTGTATTAAAAAAGAACAAACAAATTTATAACTGCATACATTCATCCTGTATGTCTAATTGAGATGATGGTGGTGCTGATGGTGATGCTGATGACAATTCGATAATGATGGTGATGATTTTGATGATGATCATGGCGATGATGATGGTGATGATCATGGCGATGATGGTGGTGATAATGTGATGATGTTGATGAGGATGATGACCGTTTGATGATAATGGTGATGATGGTTATTGTGTGGTACTTGGTAATGATGATCTTGGTTTTTGTGGTGTTGGTAGTTGGCAAAGGTGATGATTTTGCAGATGACACTTTATGCGATATTAACGAAACCAAAGTTGGCACTGAACAACATTAAATATTTAAGATTTTGCCACGAGAGTTATCAGGGGAAATTCACAAAGGGTGCACCCTCTTTTTGAAAAAATAATGGGATTCCATTGGGTTGTGCCTAATTTGTGATTAAAGAAACTAAAGAATACAACATATTAATTGGCACTTATTCCATAGTTGATGACTTGTAAACTAGGTCTGCAGAAAAAACTCCATAAAAGTAATCACAGTAGTGATTTTAGGCTAATTTTCTGATGCCAAATCTCACTTCGCAGCCAGTTTACCCACATTTAGGGTCCAAAATCAGCAGCGTGATTGACACTTCATCTGCTTACGTCAATTAGAGAATTTAGAGATCGAGGCGTCTCGTACAGAGACTCTGCCATTCTTTAGATGACGTCACACCAATAGAGGGCAGCATTATCGATTTTGGCGATTTAAAAGGGGCGTTCCCAGGACAATTAGATATTTACTAATTACCCCAAAATTTATTGATTTCATGGGAAATGACTGCCAAATTCTTTTTCTTGAGGAAAAAATACATATAGAGAGCCTAATTGTGAAAATTAGGCCATCTAGACGCTGTAGTTCCTTTAAGGAGGGTGGGTGGTGCCGAATTTGTTGGGATGCACCTCATCAACGACATCACCACCACCTTTTTCAATATCATCATCATCACCTCTTCATTACATAGTCATAATCACCACCATCATCGGCATCAATGACATCACCAACACCATCATCAATATCATCACCATTATCATCAGAAATACCATTATCAATGCCATTGTCATCACAATCACATCGTCATCATTAAGATCAAAATCACATTGTCATCATCATCACCATCATCATTAATGACATCATCAATTACATCATCACCATTATCAGAAAGATCATCATCATTATCATCACAGTCACATCGTCGTCATCATCATCATCAACATCATCAATGTCATCATTGTCCTCTCCATTATCGTTATCATCATAATCATTATCAGACATACCGTACATGTTTATCATTATCATCAAGGTGATATTTTTTCATTCAAAAAATGTCTGGGGAGGGGAGAAGGGGAGGGCCCGGGGGGGGGGGGGGGGGGGGGGGGGGGTACTCAGATTATAGTCGGACGGGGGTGTGCGGCTGAGACCTCCAAAACCATACCCACATCTAAGGGTCCTTTTGCGAAAAATGGACCCATGTCTAAGGATTTTTTTTCGCCTGTGGCGCATGTTTTGGGTGTATTTCCCGCAAATTTTGTGGTTTTAAGTTAACGAGCGTAGCGAGCTTGAAAAATTTGGCAATTTCACATCGGCAAATCCCAAAATCCCGTATAAAAAAGGGGAAATATGAAAAAAGGGACCCATATCTAAGGATTTTTTTGATGAAAAGGGGACCCATGTCTAAGGATCTTTCTTGAAAAAGTCACCCTTCCCAGCGGCACAGCCCCGTATACCCGATTTTGCCCCCTAATTTTCAAATAGCCCCCTGAAATAAGTAGGTAGCCCCTAAAATTACCAGGGTATAATGTGAAATATTTGTTCAATCTAGACCTTCTCGAGATCTCAGCTAGTATAGTAGCGCCTCTTGAATTCAAGCTTCGCTTCGGAGCGGTTCAGGCCCCCCCAACTCAAAATGGAAGTTGGCCAAATTTGTAATGAAGAGAACCACCGATTGTTATGTTAATTCGACTGGCTGCCATGGTAATATTAGCGTAAATTCATTCATAATAATGCGCGGGCGCGAACTTCACAATTATCACGCACGAATTTATGGTATGCCTCAGTTATGACGTCACAATGAAAAACAATATTTTGATCCTCGTAGGGAAATCCCCGTTTCTTGACTGTGCGCAATTAAATACATGACATCCCGTAACTGTTAGTACTGCGCGTAATTAAAATAATAGAGATGAATTAGAATACTTAAGCGTCTTTGGTATTATGAAGCGCAATTTTGCTGAGAAGTGCGTGTTTAAATGCCATGGCAACTGCAAGTGCGCAATGTGTAATTACTTTAGCTTTTTGCGTAATGTGTTAATTTATCCAATGAATCCACGTCTGATAATTTATTCAAATGAAAAAAATCTGACGTACTACCTCATTTGCATGACATTCGGTGCGTATTTTCAAAAACTTGCTGATAAAGGTGTGGCCTATCTCTGTGGTTAAAACGCTATACGTTTATTCAGTTGGGGTTCTAGTATTTATATTGTATTTCTGTGGAGCGGTTTCTGACGACTGCCATCTACGCCATACATTGATTATTGTTTACGTGTGACAGTGACTGAATCGATGCTAGTGTGTCTGACTACTGTACAGTACTGTGAGTTGTCTTTTCCTGTGATTAACGTGAGTAAAATAATGTAAAATAATTAATTATGAGAAGTAATATATTTTTTACTTTTCCTGCAGATAATTCCATAATCACTATCTATTTGATGTACCATTATCACTGTTTTATGTTTTTATTCAGCTGTTTCTGCAGATATATTGGGTTGAAAATGTGATGGTTGAAATTGAATTGACCCACCTATTAGAATTCGTGTTGTATTCTCAGACTGTTAGGTTAGGACTTGGGACTACGAGTAAAACTAAAGTAAAAGTTCTTTTTTGTGTGCACGGTTCATTACTGAATGGATAAAGAACTTTTACTCGTTTTTGCCCCTGCCTTGGCAATTGGGCCGGTATACGACGCATACGCAACTGAAAGATGGAAGAAAAGGCGAAGGAAAACGTTCAAAAATTCCAAAAATCACCAATCATGGCCAATAAAAGCAAATAATATAGACACTAGACAGTCATAGCTGACTGCTGAAAATGTAGTGGGACACACAAGATCGGTGAGTTAATGTATCATAGTAGCCCGAAATATATTGATAGGACTACAAAATTCGCGCAAAAAGCCACATTTACGTCACACATAGCCAATAGGGTTGTGCGGAGATCAACCTCTTCCGCCCGCTGCACTATCCAATGGAAACAATTTTTTGTGTCGGCTGATTTCTCCCTCAATTTACCAGCAAATGCAAAAAAAACTTTCGTTTATGTGATCCACAATTCATATACTTTGATAATAATTACCGACTTTGTTGTTTTGAAGACCGCAAAATGTAGAAATAAAATTATTATTTCCCGTCTGTTTTCCTTACCGATGCGTCCTAAAACACGGCGGTCAACTGTTGAACGGCAACAGTGTACGAATGGCCGGTATTGTTATCTCCAGCGCATTAGCATATATTGCGTGTAAATGGTTCACCTGAGTGAACCATTTACTTTGTAGATGTGATTTACGTGTCTTTATGACTGCCAGTAACTGACTTTCTGTAAGTTTTGGTCATGAGTAATAAACAGGCGGTGTTATCGGCTCGCACGACGGGCGGCAATCATAGCGTCTAGTGCTAGCAGGCCGACAGTAAAATATTTCAGTAATAATGTCAAAGAGGCCATGAAAGCGCTAGATATGTCGATCTAGCGCAAACGCTATCGTATGCTAGCATTGATAATTTGTTATTGCATTAATTTATTAGTTACTCCTGCACTTTAGGGGGATATATTATTTAATGAGTGATTCTGATAGCTGTCTTGAGGTGAGACTAGAAGTTTGAAACTTTCATCACTTCTTAAGTTTAGCCTAAGTTCAATCAAGTTTAAAGTAAACTCAACAAAAATCAAAATCAGTTTGAATGAATTGTCAATCACTGCACTTTTTTCTCAGCCCTCGCTATAGTATAGTATTTTTTGGTCAAAATTTGAGCCAATAGACAACTTTAATCATTGGTTTTGGATGCGTCGTGGCACCGCAAAATTTGCACTTGTGTTGGCCCTCATGGTTTAGAGTACAAATTTGTGTTAACTTAATTTAAGTCTTAAAGACAAAGTATAGGACCATCGCAACCTTGCCACTGCAATCAGCAATGGAATGGTAGCTGATTTGGTAATATTTCTTGTGTCTTGGCAATACAACCCCCAAAATGTCAGATGATCTGCATTTGTGAGTGTGAGCCTCTACTGAAAATGTGCCATTTTATTAAAAAAAAGTTTTGAAATTCAAAATGTTGATAATTAAGTTAAAGCGTTAGCAGCCACTGTTGTCATGGTTGTTTACGAAAAATAAGATTAGCTTGTAGTTGTAGAAAAGAAGTTCAGTTTCACCAAGGCTATTTTGTGCTTCCTGTTTCAGATTTAGAGTTTGAACGTCTGTTTCTGTATCCTGGTGGTATAATTAACCTTATATTATCGGACAAAAGAATACAGTTAGTGTTTACTGCATCAACAAATTAAACGACCATGCCTCCGAAGTTCAAGCGACATTTGAGGAGTTCTGACATGGTTGGATCAGACAACGTTGAGAGGGTAATTATGTTTCTTGCTTCAAGCTTAAAGGGTACAACAGCCTAATGCTGTTATCCGATCCGGATCCGATCCGAGATCCCGGCGGTAATGGCTTCCGAGACGGATCCGAGAAATATTTTTTCTCGGTAGAAAATATCGGAAGATTTTGCCGACCCATTTTCTCCAGTGATAATTGAACATGTGTATGTTTGACAGTCCATTAAGTAGTGTAATTTAAATAAGAAATGGGGAAATCAATATTGTTTACTTTATGAGTGGTTATTTTGGAGAAATTCATGGTTCGTCAGTTCGTTTTGCAGTCGAAAATTGAACAGGATGCGCGAAATTGCTAGTCATTTGAACGATGTTGTGGACGGATGTGCAATCAAAGTTACGCCGATACTCGAGGGGAGACGTCTGTTGGATGTCTGTATGATCGAGCTAATAAGCCAGTGCATTCAAAATGTGGCTCTGAATACGTTTTATTGTCATTTGCACATTTAAAAATGTTCTGATATTCTACTTACATGATTTCTTGGCGTTTGATAGCTGGGCGGAAACAAAAATATGCCCCTAAACAATGAAAACAATTGCGCAAAATATCGATAAAAAATTACTACACCGCTCCCGTTTGCTTGTATAATTGCGTGTGCAGATATAGATCCGCCGCCGGGAATTCCCCAATTTTCGGCGGATGGATCTCGCGTAAGAAAAAACGTTCACCATAACACACGCAAAGTAATACGACCAAATTAATGCCTAATAACTTGTTGCATGTGCATGCAAGCTATAGCTAGCTAACTCATTGGAGTTCTCTCGAGGCCTAGCCGTCCGTAATCCGATTTTTTTCTTTGGAAATATATCGATAATTCAGCAGTTTTGTCTTTGATTTGGGGGGTTATTTTGTATTCTGTTCGGCTTTCAGATGCCATGTTATCATGTAAGTAGATTACCAGAATTGTGTGGTTCCCTAAAAGGGTAATTTATAGCCGATTTTTGAGGGCAGTGGCCCGGCAGTGGCTCACAAGCGCGGTTTTCCACGCGATTGGCGGGTTGAGTTTCTGTGAAACGTGTGGTGCGATGCCGAACAAACCATCGAAAAAATACTTTTCTTGCGAAACTCTGAATAATCTGAATATTATTTTTCCGTAAAAATTGATATGTACATGCCTCGAAACGTCATTATTATTAATATTTTTGCCATATAAAACAAGAAAGATGAGTCTACAACGCTGCATTTTTTCAGAGCAAATTGCAATATTTTTTTTCTCCGAGATCCGATCCGATCCGAGATCTCGTTAGCGATATAGAATTCTAACGATCCGAGAACGGGCCGGGATTTTTTGTTTACCTAACAGCATTACAACAGCCCCAAAATAATTCTTATAAATAAAATTTTTAACATTTTTAGTAGTCCATTCCAGCAACGAGTGCAGAAAAATCATAGAATTGGAAAACTGATCACCATAGTACAAACGTGTGTTCATGGGTCTGCATACGAAGACTACCTTTTGTCTAAGACAAACGCATCGCCCTTGAATCTATTGTCTCCAAACGTACGCGTGAATAGAATTGGCGCACTCCCAGATGTTTGGCGCGCACAGAACCATTAGATCATAATGGTTTCGTAAGTGCTAAAGTGGTGGTAATTAATTGAATTGTTTATGAATTACACGACCCTTCGCAAAGTGTGGGGCATCTATTTGATATCACACAACGGTACCAAACATATAATTATGTGTTGTTCTTTGCCTTGTGCTCCCCGGTAGATAACAGATGTTGATACCCCTTATTTTTATGCCTCCGCAACGAAGTAGCCGGAGGCATTATGTTTTCGGGTTGTCCGTCCGTCCGTACGTCCGTCCGTCCGTACGTCCGTCCGTCCGTACGTACGTCCGTCCGTACGTACGTCCGTCCGTACGTACGTACGTCCCGTTCTAATGCTGTTATCCGATCCGGATCCGATCCGAGATCCCGGCGGTAATGGCTTCCGAGCCGATTCCGAGACGGATCCGAGAAATATTTTTTCTCGGTAGAAAATATCGGAAGATTTTGCCGACCCATTTTCTCCAGTGATAATTGAACATGTGTATGTTTGACAGTCCATTAAGTAGTGTAATTTAAATAAGAAATGGGGAAATCAATATTGTTTACTTTATGAGTGGTTATTTTGGAGAAATTCATGGTTCGTCAGTTCGTTTTGCAGTCGAAAATTGAACAGGATGCGCGAAATTGCTAGTCATTTGAACGATGTTGTGGACGGATGTGCAATCACACATAGGTCAATTAGCATTGGTCATACGTGCGCCTTATTTTACAACATGTTCAAGCCCGTGCAACAAGTTTGTGTTGCTATTTTGGTTTTGACAGTGGTGTTGGTGGTGAATGTTGTAGAAATTAATAAAGTTAAACTACTATACATACCAAATATGCTATTTTTGTTGTCCTTTCTCTTCACTTTCCTGGCATTTGAGCTCTTTTTCTCTGGAAAAAAATGAGTAAGTTCCAGCACACCCCGAATCGTGTTCCACATGTACACTAAATTAAAAATCTATTGACAAGAATCGCACAGGAACGTTACTAGCGCTTGCTAGAAACATGACGCCAAAAAAGGTTCATTATTCTTCTTTCCAGATGTTTTTTATTTGTTTTGATCTACTCCGTGGTTTCTAAAAATGTTGCGCAGATTTTAATATGTGTACGTGTTTAGCGCCCTCTTTCAGAAAAAAGAGTATACGGCTTGTGTTAAGGCTAAGCACGTCCGTGCGTGCTATTGTTCCCCAGTGCAGCTTGTTTACTATACGGTTAGCTTATGATCACCGTATGCGGGCGCGGCGGGCGCGTCGTAGCTTCACTTCTTCAAAGATGGCCGAGCTTCGGGTAGGAGTCAACAACTGACGAAAAGACATTAACATTTGTAAGTAATTTAACCATTGCAATGCAGCGAATGCTAAATGAAAACACGACTTGATATTTCGTGTACAGCAGTGTGTGTATACAATGTTTCATGAATGTGGAATGAATGAGTTGACACCGATAATGTCGGGCAGGTACTTGATGCATACACGAGTTCCTATATGTTGCGTGTAAATGGTCCAGTTCACTGGACCTATTTACTAGTAGATGTGTGTGCAATCAAAGTTACGCCGATACTCGAGGGGAGACGTCTGTTGGATGTCTGTATGATCGAGCTAATAAGCCAGTGCATTCAAAATGTGGCTCTGAATACGTTTTATTGTCATTTGCACATTTAAAAATGTTCTGATATTCTACTTACATGATTTCTTGGCGTTTGATAGCTGGGCGGAAACAAAAATATGCCCCTAAACAATGAAAACAATTGCGCAAAATATCGATAAAAAATTACTACACCGCTCCCGTTTGCTTGTATAATTGCGTGTGCAGATATAGATCCGCCGCCGGGAATTCCCCAATTTTCGGCGGATGGATCTCGCGTAAGAAAAAACGTTCACCATAACACACGCAAAGTAATACGACCAAATTAATGCCTAATAACTTGTTGCATGTGCATGCAAGCTATAGCTAGCTAACTCATTGGAGTTCTCTCGAGGCCTAGCCGTCCGTAATCCGATTTTTTTCTTTGGAAATATATCGATAATTCAGCAGTTTTGTCTTTGATTTGGGGGGTTATTTTGTATTCTGTTCGGCTTTCAGATGCCATGTTATCATGTAAGTAGATTACCAGAATTGTGTGGTTCCCTAAAAGGGTAATTTATAGCCGATTTTTGAGGGCAGTGGCCCGGCAGTGGCTCACAAGCGCGGTTTTCCACGCGATTGGCGGGTTGAGTTTCTGTGAAACGTGTGGTGCGATGCCGAACAAACCATCGAAAAAATACTTTTCTTGCGAAACTCTGAATAATCTGAATATTATTTTTCCGTAAAAATTGATATGTACATGCCTCGAAACGTCATTATTATTAATATTTTTGCCATATAAAACAAGAAAGATGAGTCTACAACGCTGCATTTTTTCAGAGCAAATTGCAATATTTTTTTTCTCCGAGATCCGATCCGATCCGAGATCTCGTTAGCGATATAGAATTCTAACGATCCGAGAACGGGCCGGGATTTTTTGTTTACCTAACAGCATTATCCCGTTCTCGTGATCGCGTTATCTCAAGAACCGATTAACGGATTTTCACCAAACTTGGGTCATGTATGTATCTTGGGGGGCCAATGATCTGATTAGATTTTGGGGTCATGAGGTCAAAGGTCAAAGGTCACAGAGCTCATTATATATGCAAAAATAGCTCGTGATCGCGTTATCTCAAGAACGGATTGACAGATTCTGACCAAACTTGGTACATGTATGTATCTTAGGGGGCCAATGATCTGATTAGATTTTGGGGTCATGAGGTCAAAGGTCAAAGGTCACAGAGCTCATTATATATGCAAATATAGCTCGTGATCGCGTTATCTCAAGAACGGATTGACAGATTCTGACCAAACTTGGTACATGTATGTATCTTAGGGGGCCAATGATCTGATTAGATTTTGGGGTCATGAGGTCAAAGGTCAAAGGTCACAGAGCTCATTATATATGCAAAAATAGCTCGTGATCGCGTTATCTCAAGAACGGATTGACAGATTCTGACCAAACTTGGTACATGTATGTATCTTAGGGGGCCAATGATCTGATTAGATTTTGGGGTCATGAGGTCAAAGGTCACAGAGCTCATTATATATGCAAAAATAGCTCGTGATCGCGTTATCTCAAGAAGGGATTGACAGATTCTGACCAAACTTGGTACATGTATGTTCCTTGGAGAGCCAATGAACTGATTACATTTTGGGGGTCATGAGGTCAAAGGTCAAAGGTCACAGGGCACATTATATGTAAAAGTAGCTTGAGATTGGAAATCTCAAGAATTGAATATCAGATTTCAATCCAACTTGATACCTGAATGTATAATAGGGAACAATTGTAGTCATTAGATTTTGGGGTCATGAGGGCAAAGGTCAAGGTCACTTATAGCTCATAATTGTGATACGTCAAGATCTAAAAGACAGTACCATCAAAATTGAGTTGACAGAATTAATTCTGTGTACATGTTGATTTGGGCTTGACATAAATAAATTGCATAATGGCGGAGGCATCATTTTCGACTGCGCGCAGTCGAAGATCCATCTAGTTTCTCCAGTCTTTTGGAGATAGTGAGGGCCGCAACTCGTGAGGATACATATTGGGCTAATGTTCATTTCAAGCACTCATAGCTACATTACTATAGTGTTGTATGTAGCAAAACCTCTCCTGCTTGCTGCACATAAATATTTTTTGCTGGCTGATTCCTCCCCCCATTTACCAGCATAGTCATAAAAACTTTCATTAATGTGATCAACAATTCATATCATTTGATAATACTTCCCAACTCTGTTGTTTTGAATACCCCAAAATGTAGAGAAATGGATTATTTCTAGTCTGGTTTCAGTAGTGGGGCTTCTTAAAACCAACTGTAAAATGTAAAACAGGAATTTGATATTATGCAACAGTTTATTGTACAAATGGTCGGTATGCTTTGCTACACCATATTAACGTATGTAGCGTGTAAATGGTCCAGCTGACTGGACCATTTACTTTAGTAGATGTGACTCCAAGAGGGGAGGTATTATTTTGGTCACTAGCTTCAGGATCAGAACTAACCAAGTTAGTATACATTTGAAATATTATTTTACTTAAAGGGATCTAGTAACTTTGTTGACAGGTGCAAAAAGTGATGAGTGGTTGATACAATGTATATTGTTGTTATCTGATATGTCCACTGGGTGTTGTGTGAAAACTTCAAGTTATATGAACGTTATATCATATGGCCGAATAATGAGCAAAAATGCAAAATGATATTCACTAAATCATTGCACTCACTTTGTACACGGTTTTCGCGGTCCAGTGGATAATTTAACATCTGAGCACTTCAATCGCAAATATCTTTTTAACGAAAGGGAAATTTGAAAAACAGAAACCTGTCCCATGCTTTTATTGTTAATACAAATACAACAAGGTATGAGGGAACCGCTAGAATTCCAATTTGATTTTTGAGGATTTTGACAATGTTACTAAGTCCCTTTAATTGTTTATATGGTGTAGGTGAATCTCCTTGGTGAATATCACGATGAGGAGAGCGAGGAGGAGGATTTCTTCTACGATCGGAGCCCGATGCCCAAGTCAGGAGGCAAGAAGGACGGTGATGGCAAGGTGCAGAAGTAAGTGAGGGTATTTCAATTTCAATTTCAATTTATATTTTAAATTAATAAATTAATAAATTATATTAAATTATAATTTCAATATATGATCGGAGCCCGCTGCCAAAGTCAGGAGGCAAGAAGGACGGTGATGGCAAGGTGCAGAAGTAAGTGAGGATATTTCAATTGTAGTTTGTAGTTTGTAGTTTGTGCTTGGTCGAATTTGCAAGATTAAACTGACCCATCAACTCCATGAGGTTTTAACAAAAGTGCTTTTTGAGACTCAATTATATACCAATATCATTGTAAGATGATTGTACAGAAATTAATTGTTTCAATTTATTTTGTTGATACATCATTTATGCCATC
>JBAMJV010011683.1:0-42203 GCA_037951105.1 Echinarachnius parma
GAAATAATGCAATCTGGTGCATACTTGGGAAGGAAATTTGACTTGACATGAAGTAAGATCTGAGTTTTCTTGTCTAAAGAAATACTCTTTTCTTTCAATCACTTTTATCGAATTAGATAAAAGCCATGATTTGAATTTATTTGGGGGGTCAAGCGCCCCCCATGACCCCCCACCAGTACGCCAGTGGCACTGGATTATATAGGCAAAGTAATGCAGTGTTTTATCAAGTAGATTGAAACTTGACGGAAACTGATCAGAAAGGAATATGATTTATTGATTAGATGTCATTTATGTTGCCTAAGAATTATTCTTCAAGTTGTTGAATTCCTTTCACTTATATGTATTTCCTTTCTCTTATGACAGGAATCAGCTGAACTACATCACAGAGGAATTAGTTAACCCATACAGGTCAGACATTATTATGGATTTTTACAAACACAAATCGAATAGTTCTCAATATGATACTCGGTTTATTAAATAGACATGATTTTGACTTCAGAGTCATTTATTTTAGCTGTATACAAAATACATAATACATAATAATTTAAATATTTTGGTTGATTATGCCTAATTAATGTTTTACACGTTGTCGTGTAGACAAGAAAAAATAGTTTTTTATCAAAATAGGTCCATTACCCTACATCGTCTTTTCCATTATAATATTCTTATTAAATTAAAGAAGTGTTATTTTAGTGTGTATTGTTTATCGTTTTTTTTATACCTACAGTATGTAGCAGAAACAAAAAAATGATACGTAATTCACACGTTTAATTGATTAAAATATAGTTGACAAACTTAACATTGCTTGCGTGTGTGGTTGTCATGTTCGTCACATTTATGTTTTTTTCTTCAAATTTGTATATCAATATCGTTATCCATTTTTTTAGAAACCTTCCATTGGCCCTTCTAATCGGTATTCCCATGGTAACGATATTGTATCTGCTCGTCAACATCTCCTACTTCACTGTCATGTCACCGGAAGAGCTGTTGCAGTCTAACGCAGTCGCTGTGGTAAGGAATACTAACATGTAATATGCTCTTTGGGGAGAGGGAAAAGTGCACTCGTGTGTGCTGGATCGATCATAATGTTTGCTTCTAATGAGTTGTTTAGCACATTTAATACTTGTTTTAGTTCTTCTTCTTCTTCTAGTAGTAGTAGTAATAGTAGTAGTAGTAGTAGTAGTAGTAGTAGTAGTAGTAGTAGTAGTAGTAGTAGTAGTGGTAGTAGTAGTAATATAAGTGGTAGTTGCTGTATTTGTTGTAATATAAGTGGTAGTTGCTGTAATTGTTGTAGGGGCAGTAGTAGAAGTAGTAAAAGCACTTCTATAGTATTATAACCAACATCATTATAATGATTATTACTATCATTTTTAGTACAAGTATTATTGCATTATGACGAATTACGTACATGTATGTCTTCGCACTATTTCTAGACGTTTGGAGACAGGACATTGGGTGTAATGGCGTGGATCATGCCTGTGGCTGTAGCATGCTCAACATTCGGTGCAGGGAACGGCACACTCTTCACTGCCGGAAGGTAGGCCACATGCCAATCTTAGAGTTACAGTGAATAGGTGATCTGGGGTGTTGCTCTAAAACGATTTTAGCAACAATTTTAATGATTTAATAAGAAGATTGAAAATTGATTTTAGTGTTGAATCATGTAGTAGAGCACATGGTTGAATGAATCACCCCTGGTCTAGTGGTCAGAAGAGTCCCGCTCTTCGCACTAATCAACCAGGGTTTGAATCATGGCTGCGTCTATCGGATGGTGACGAGAAAGGGCGGTGCCAGACGTAAATAATGTCAATGAATTGCACACATGGCATGTCCTCAGAACCAGGCGGACTGATGGGAATGAAAACATATACATATTCAATGTTTAGTTACTATAAATATGATATGAGGTAAAGAAAACATTTAAAAAGGAAATAGAAATAGGATACTAAAAAAAAAATCTAACATGTATTACACAAGGCAGCAAACTATTTTCTATTCCTTTCCATTAGAAGAAAAGGTATGTCAATAACTTACGCAATGCAATTTCAATGATTTTGATTTCGTTTGTATTTGAAGGCTAACTTACGTCGCAGCACGAAACGGGCATATGATCGACGTTCTTTCTATGGTTCATGTCAAGCGGATCACCCCATTCCCGGCCATAATATTTACCGTAAGTATACATCTGAATATTGCTTTAAAAAAATAATTACTTAGATATTAAAGCGATCTAGTAAACTTGTTAACATGTACAAAAACTGACAAAGGGATGTTTAATGTGTAGTTTTGTGATCAAATGTCCACTAAGTAATGTGTAAAAAGTTCATAATAAAGGAATGTCATAATTATGACCGAGTAAGGAGCAAAACTCCAAAACGATATTCACTAACTCATTCCACTAACTTTGTACACAGTCTCACAGGAAGACTTTCAAAATCGGACACCTCAATCATAAGTATCTTTATAAAGGAAGACAAATTAGGAAAACCGAAACGTGTTCCATTCTAATATTGGTGGAATATAAATACAACGAAGTATGGGGTAACCTCTAAAGTTTTAAGTAAATGTTAAATGTTACTAGATCCCTTTACACAATATGTTATCGTTTGTTTGCGATTCATTGGTATGTTCTATAAGTATTCTAATCATTCGTATGCCGTTAACAAGTGATTTCAACACTCTAAGTCTTACAAACCAATTCATCTTCACTGCGTTTAAAGCTCGGCGCAGACAGAGCCGACTCGACCCGATCCGACTGGTTTTCAGTCAGGCTAGAGTCAGTTTCGCTCATTCGGAGCCGATCCAACATGTTGAATCGACCTCGAATGACCTCCGACTGGCACTTGACTGTAAAAACCGGAGTCCTGAGGTAGCAAGTACTGAGTTAATCAGGCTGAAAACCAGTCGGATCGGCTCGAGTCGGCTCTGTCTGCGCCGGGCTTTACTGTATGATGAATTCAATCATTTTATTCTGCATATTATTCCAACATGGCACTTACAACTTTAATAATGTTTATTATCTTCTCTTGATGTCGGTTCTTTTATTTGTTTATTTTTGAAAGGGCATCCTGGCTATTTTTATGCTGCTACCCAGTGATTTCGACACACTGGTCAACTATTTCAGCTTCACGGCGTGGCTATCCTACGGCTTGACCATCTCGGCGATGTTATATCTCAGATATAAATGGCCCGACGCTCACAGGCCTATCAAAGTGAGTGTATGGTAATCATTTAATCATATCTCTAAACATTTCTACTTTATATCGAGAGAAGTTTGTAATATTTATCAAACAAAAACAAAAACTACTTTCCGTCTCCACATTCACACAGATATGCTGGTGACTCCAACGATATTCCTACCGGCCGCCCTGTATAGCTACAGGTGAGGCGAACAAAGGAACTTTCGACAAAGGTTTCTACAGAAGCATCTTGACTTTATTGCTGATATGTTTCAATCGCTCGGTCGTTCCGTAAACTCCGTGAAAACTGAAACAGTAACACATATGGAGGCATCATAAGTACATGTACGAAATAGTGACATTTCTTGAACTGTTATAAGATATTGATTATAGGCGTAAACAACAATTATCCTGGCTCATTGAGTTAGAAATCAATCATTCTTATAATAAACATCTTGATTAAGAAATGTCTAACAATTTGACATAAATGTACAGCGTCATTTGCTATTATAATGTTTACTATGGAATGCCTTCATAATCAAATATGATTGAATCAAAGCTTGGCCTGCATTTTATGGCATGACCTTGTCCTTAACTTTGACATTCAAACTCAACATGAGAATTAATCTTTTCTAACTAGTTTAACTAGTTATTTCAAAATACTATCATAAATGCATCTCTTGTACAACACAACATCATTATATAACATCATCCTCAAGTGTCATAGCATATAAAGGAAGTTATAAATCTTGCCTGAAGTTCTATCCACTCATGTAATGTAATATCATGTACTGTACTATATAACATGCATAACATAATCCACACTGGATGATAACTCAAATCAAGCAACTAATTTACACCTTTAGCAAACACTGATTTATAACTGAGTAAGTTAGTATGATAAACTGACCTCTTTGCCTGTTTAGGAGCACTAGAAAGAGTAGCTGGCTGGCAGGATGCTCTGAACTTAAGCTGATTTAGGAGCTCAAAAAAATTGCATCTTATCTGTAAGGGACTCCATGATGCTCTAAAGTTCAAACACCAGCTGGCGCTATGTCAGTAATTTACAAAACCATAGAGTTCCAAACACAAGATGGCGCTATGCCAGTATGATTAATGAGAGGCTGGCTCACCTTGAATAACAGTAATATGGACCTACATAGAATCAATAAATCATTAATTGTGTAATACATACAAATTACACTGAGTCAAACAATGAAATCAGCAAAATACTCTGGAAATTAGCAGTGAAATATATCATCAATTTTAAATAAGAAAAAAGGACATTTTTCAAAGACCTTTCATTACATGGCTCCTTTAAATTTATCAAATTTACCAAACATTGTAACTTGAAAAATGAGCTGTATAAGTACTGCATATACCTTCAACTTGACTATATAGTGTCTTAATAGCATCACTCTGTTGACACGAAAACTGACCTGATATGTGTACAAGTTAATTGTTATAACGGACAACAATCGACTGCATAGCATGCAAGCATAAATCAAATAATCTAAACCTCGACTAACATTTCATTGATTGAGCGATAAATTAAATACCGCATAAGAATGAATATAGGCCTACGTGTTTATGCAAATAATCAATTTGTCAAATTTAGACGACCTTTGCCACATTTCCAATGATGCAATAAACCGCAGAGACAGTGCATGTCATTTTTCGAATTTGAAAGTATCTGACTAAAATTATTTTCTTCCACTTTCTGAAGAATAACAAACCGTTAATTTCTACGTTTCACACACAATTCTGTAAGTGGGAATCAACTAATTACTCAAGTTTAGTTGAGCCATTCTTGCATCAAGTTTCTAGAATCTAACTTACAAATTCTAATAACATGCAAAGTATTTGATTCAAATATAATGCGAATATATTGACCAAACGAGGTACAATTTCTAATTACTATATCCAACCTTGGAGTGGTTAGACAATAATACTTTCCTTCTTATAAAAGGAATCTCTTCAATAATTTGCTTTCTTTGGTAATAGCCAAAATAAGTACCAAAGCGTGTGTATTCCTAAATCTTTAAAACTATTAGTCTTGTTTGAGACTTTAATAAAAAGGAACTTGTGTGTAGTCTTAAAATCCAGACTCTAAATTACTTTTTAAGATTAGATAATAATCTTCACATGCAGAGCCTATGAAATGAGGCGCACAAGGCTGAAAGTAAGTGTTCTCATTCAGACCCTATTATAAAGATAGACAAATACGTAGTCTCAAATTCAGTCCAGTCAGGTATCTAGTCTACAGTTCAGACCTGAAATTTCGTAATCGACGTGTTCATGGTTCCTTGGCTGGGAATTCTTCTTGGTCTTTCGTGATAAGTAACAAAACTACTTCGTGAATGGGCGATCTAAGTAAATTAATAAAATAGTTCGCTTTCCTTGGTTAAATTTCGATCACCCACTGCTACTTCGACCTTACAAACACGACTATCCTCCATCATCAGCGTTCAAGTCACGATGTACAAAGTCCTTCACGTCATCTCCATATTCCTGCCCATGATCAGTTGCCATCTGTTTGATGCAGAAATTGGAGCACCCTGGCGGTGATGAAGCTCTGAAGACCTTCACTCTCGTACGCAGTTGATTCAGCGCTTCACCCCTGCTCTGTGCACTGCGGTCAAACACTACGCGAATCTTGTTAGGCTGCTGAACTCTATGATGAGGGATACTCCGACCAGTGTCAATTTCCTTGGGTGAATTCGGAACGTATCCAGCATAGCCCTTCTCTATCGACGTCTGAGTCTTCCGAGTATACAGCCTGTGATACTCAGAGTCCTTCTCGAATTTCCTCTTCAAGCTGCTCTTCTCTGCCATGTGCCTGTTGTTGGGCAGCTTGGGATCTGTTTCCTTGAAGGGGAGGGGTGCTTCATAGCATCCATCATCTGGTCTCGTGCCTACGACGCTCCATCCAAGGTCAGTCTGCATTGCGAAAGGTTCCCCGTCAACTGGGGGAAGAATGACGGCTCGAGGAGCGAGGGCGCACGGACAATCGTAGCCTATAAGCAACGCTATCTCGCAGTCCAAGATTGGTGACAGATGACAAGCTACTTCTTCCAGGTACGGCAAGTCCTTGGCGACTTGAGGCGTTGGGATATGACTTCTGTTAGCAGGCATAAAGTCACGGGTGTACGTTGGGGGTAAGGCAATTTCTTTGTCACCATTCAACGCTCTTACTTTGAAACCACTTATCTTCTCGCTGGCGACTTTCTCTTCAGCTGTTGTCATGGTCGACAGAAGTAGATTGACCTCCATACCTACGATACCCATTTCTTCCTTCGTCTTGCGTAGAATGAAAGTCGTATTAGATTGGGTATCAAGCATGGCGTATACCAACTGCTCCCTTGAGGATGAGGCATGAAATAGCCATACTGGAACAATGGTAGAGGTTTTGGATATATGGGAGTTGCCTCTGTTGCTTGATGCATGTGATGAATGAGGTTCTCCCATCTCTTGCTCTGTGTCAACTTTTCTTGATGGCCGTTTGTCATTCCAATTATCGTTATGAAGAATAGTGGGGTGCCTCTTCTCGCATGTAGAACAAGTGCTCCTATTCCGACAGTCCTTAGATCTGTGGCCTGGCTTGAGGCATCCAAAGCACAGATTACCATTGCGGATGAAATCTACCCTCTCTTCCATTGACTGTGCTGTGAATGAAGAGCAGTCTGCAAGACGGTGCTGTTCTTTACAAAACTGGCAGACAAGCTTCCTTTCCCCTTCTTCCCCTTTCTGCATTCCAGTTGAAAACGACCTGGCGTTTGGCGCTGGCTTCTTCTCCTGCAAGGACGTTACTGACACGCAGGCTACCTCTGCTTCTCTTACGACGAAGTCCACAAAGACAGCAAATGGAGGGAAGGAGCCTGTGTCACGTTTCCATTGGACGACCGTCCTACCCCATCTATGGGTGAGCCAATCCGGCAGTTTCATCAAAAGCCTCCTATTCTCTCTCTCGTCATATAGATGCTTCAGATGGTGTACAAATTGAGATGCCGCATTGCACTGACGAAGAAAGTCTCCATATCTGCGGAGGCCTTCTGGATCCTTCGCACCTATCTTAGGCCAGGCATCAAGCTTGTCCCTGAACGCGTTGGACAAGACGAACGTATCTCCATAACGCTTGTCCAGTTCCTTCCTTGCAAGTGTGTACGCATGATCGTTGCTAAGGAGTGAATAGCCCTGTATCAGCTCCAAAGGCTGCCCCTTCAGATACTTCAATAAGTAGTAGAACTTGTCCTCCGGCGGGATTCCCTTCTTCTCTATGAGCATGTCGTACGCTCTCTTCCAAGCTGGATACTGAAGAGGGCTTCCATCGAAGACTGGTGGCTCGGGTGTGGGCAGTCTGCTTAGGCGCATCTGCTCTATCAGACAAGCCGTGATGAGCTTATCTGATTCTTGACGAGGCTCTGGTGCGGGGTTCCACTGTTCGAAGGCTTGTTGCTGCCTCGATGATCTGAGGTCTTCCTCTGGTGCTTGCTCAACAGCGTTTCTTTCCTCTTGTACCCCATTTTCTTGTTGTACCTTTACACTCTGTTCGTCACTGGTACCTTTGGGCTGCAACTGCTGGTCGAGCCATTGCTGACATCGAAGTTTTGAGGAAGAACTGGTCGACGAAGACAGCTTCACGCTTCCTTGTAGTTCTCTCACTTTCTTGTATGTCTCTTTCATTAGAAGCGAATGTTCTTCCTCGATCTCCTCAAGCTTTGCTTCGCTGTCTTCGTTGTTTTGTGCCACTGCTGCGAGAGCTGCTTGAGCTGTAATGGCTGTGTCCATAGCGGCCTGGAGAGTGTCTCTCATGGTTTTTATCGGAGCAATCCCTGCATCTTCATCGGTGAGGATGTTTCTTAACTTAATGGATGTCCTCCTCGTCCTCCTCCAAGACGTGATGCTGGCTTTCCATTCCTTTAGCTTAACATCTAACTGCCATTGCGCTCCCTTTTATGTGGGCTGCCGTACACGAGAACTTGATCTTGTGCCGTGCTCCGACGACGTTTCGCCTTGATCTGTAGCCATGTTGTAACTTGTAGTAGCGAGAGTTTCCACTCCCGTGGCCAAGTTTTCACTATAGCTACAGGTGAGGCGAACAAAGGAACTTTCGACAAAGGTTTCTACAGAAGCATCTTGACTTTATTGCTGATATGTTTCAATCGCTCCGTCGTTCCGTAAACTCCATGAAAACTGAAACAGTAACACATATGGAGGCATCATAAGTACATGTACGAAATAGTGACATTTCTTGAACTGTTATAAGATATTGATTATAGGCGTAAACAACAATTATCCTGGCTCATTGAGTTAGAAATCAATCATTCTTATAATAAACATCTTGATTAAGAAATGTCTAACAATTTGACATAAATGTACAGCGTCATTTGCTATTATAATGTTTACTATGGAATGCCTTCATAATCAAATATGATTGAATCAAAGCTTGGCCTGCATTTTATGGCATGACCTTGTCCTTAACTTTGACATTCAAACTCAACATGAGAATTAATCTTTTCTAACTAGTTTAACTAGTTATTTCAAAATACTATCATAAATGCATCTCTTGTACAACACAACATCATTATATAACATCATCCTCAATTGTCATAGCATATAAAGGAAGTTATAAATCTTGCCTGAAGTTCTATCCACTCATGTAATGTAATATCATGTACTGTACTATATAACATGCATAACATAATCCACACTGGATGATAACTCAAATCAAGCAACTAATTTACACCTTTAGCAAACACTGATTTATAACTGAGTAAGTTAGTATGATAAACTGACCTCTTTGCCTGTTTAGGAGCACTAGAAAGAGTAGCTGGCTGGCAGGATGCTCTGAACTTAAGCTGATTTAGGAGCTCAAAAAAATTGCATCTTATCTGTAAGGGACTCCATGATGCTCTAAAGTTCAAACACCAGCTGGCGCTATGTCAGTAATTTACAAAACCATAGAGTTCCAAACACAAGATGGCGCTATGCCAGTATGATTAATGAGAGGCTGGCTCACCTTGAATAACAGTAATATGGACCTACATAGAATCAATAAATCATTAATTGTGTAATACATACAAATTACACTGAGTCAAACAATGAAATCAGCAAAATACTCTGGAAATTAGCAGTGAAATATATCATCAATTTTAAATAAGAAAAAAGGACATTTTTCAAAGACCTTTCATTACATGGCTCCTTTAAATTTATCAAATTTACCAAACATTGTAACTTGAAAAATGAGCTGTATAAGTACTGCATATACCTTCAACTTGACTATATAGTGTCTTAATAGCATCACTCTGTTGACACGAAAACTGAC
Organism: Echinarachnius parma; assembly: GCA_037951105.1. Classification (NCBI taxonomy): domain Eukaryota; kingdom Metazoa; phylum Echinodermata; class Echinoidea; order Clypeasteroida; family Echinarachniidae; genus Echinarachnius; species Echinarachnius parma. Next base: position 9,505 of record JBAMJV010011683.1, read on the forward strand.
CTGATATGTGTACAAGTTAATTGTTATAACGGACAACAATCGACTGCATAGCATGCAAGCATAAATCAAATAATCTAAACCTCGACTAACATTTCATTGATTGAGCGATAAATTAAATACCGCATAAGAATGAATATAGGCCTACGTGTTTATGCAAATAATCAATTTGTCAAATTTAGACGACCTTTGCCACATTTCCAATGATGCAATAAACCGCAGAGACAGTGCATGTCATTTTTCGAATTTGAAAGTATCTGACTAAAATTATTTTCTTCCACTTTCTGAAGAATAACAAACCGTTAATTTCTACGTTTCACACACAATTCTGTAAGTGGGAATCAACTAATTACTCAAGTTTAGTTGAGCCATTCTTGCATCAAGTTTCTAGAATCTAACTTACAAATTCTAATAACATGCAAAGTATTTGATTCAAATATAATGCGAATATATTGACCAAACGAGGTACAATTTCTAATTACTATATCCAACCTTGGAGTGGTTAGACAATAATACTTTCCTTCTTATAAAAGGAATCTCTTCAATAATTTGCTTTCTTTGGTAATAGCCAAAATAAGTACCAAAGCGTGTGTATTCCTAAATCTTTAAAACTATTAGTCTTGTTTGAGACTTTAATAAAAAGGAACTTGTGTGTAGTCTTAAAATCCAGACTCTAAATTACTTTTTAAGATTAGATAATAATCTTCACATGCAGAGCCTATGAAATGAGGCGCACAAGGCTGAAAGTAAGTGTTCTCATTCAGACCCTATTATAAAGATAGACAAATACGTAGTCTCAAATTCAGTCCAGTCAGGTATCTAGTCTACAGTTCAGACCTGAAATTTCGTAATCGACGTGTTCATGGTTCCTTGGCTGGGAATTCTTCTTGGTCTTTCGTGATAAGTAACAAAACTACTTCGTGAATGGGCGATCTAAGTAAATTAATAAAATAGTTCGCTTTCCTTGGTTAAATTTCGATCACCCACTGCTACTTCGACCTTACAAACACGACTATCCTCCATCATCAGCGTTCAAGTCACGATGTACAAAGTCCTTCACGTCATCTCCATATTCCTGCCCATGATCAGTTGCCATCTGTTTGATGCAGAAATTGGAGCACCCTGGCGGTGATGAAGCTCTGAAGACCTTCACTCTCGTACGCAGTTGATTCAGCGCTTCACCCCTGCTCTGTGCACTGCGGTCAAACACTACGCGAATCTTGTTAGGCTGCTGAACTCTATGATGAGGGATACTCCGACCAGTGTCAATTTCATTGGGTGAATTCGGAACGTATCCAGCATAGCCCTTCTCTATCGACGTCTGAGTCTTCCGAGTATACAGCCTGTGATACTCAGAGTCCTTCTCGAATTTCCTCTTCAAGCTGCTCTTCTCTGCCATGTGCCTGTTGTTGGGCAGCTTGGGATCTGTTTCCTTGAAGGGGAGGGGTGCTTCATAGCATCCATCATCTGGTCTCGTGCCTACGACGCTCCATCCAAGGTCAGTCTGCATTGCGAAAGGTTCCCCGTCAACTGGGGGAAGAATGACGGCTCGAGGAGCGAGGGCGCACGGACAATCGTAGCCTATAAGCAACGCTATCTCGCAGTCCAAGATTGGTGACAGATGACAAGCTACTTCTTCCAGGTACGGCAAGTCCTTGGCGACTTGAGGCGTTGGGATATGACTTCTGTTAGCAGGCATAAAGTCACGGGTGTACGTTGGGGGTAAGGCAATTTCTTTGTCACCATTCAACGCTCTTACTTTGAAACCACTTATCTTCTCGCTGGCGACTTTCTCTTCAGCTGTTGTCATGGTCGACAGAAGTAGATTGACCTCCATACCTACGATACCCATTTCTTCCTTCGTCTTGCGTAGAATGAAAGTCGTATTAGATTGGGTATCAAGCATGGCGTATACCAACTGCTCCCTTGAGGATGAGGCATGAAATAGCCATACTGGAACAATGGTAGAGGTTTTTGATATATGGGAGTTGCCTCTGTTGCTTGATGCATGTGATGAATGAGGTTCTCCTATCTCTTGCTCTGTGTCAACTTTTCTTGATGGCCGTTTGTCATTCCAATTATCGTTATGAAGAATAGTGGGGTGCCTCTTCTCGCATGTAGAACAAGTGCTCCTATTCCGACAGTCCTTAGATCTGTGGCCTGGCTTGAGGCATCCAAAGCACAGATTACCATTGCGGATGAAATCTACCCTCTCTTCCATTGACTGTGCTGTGAATGAAGAGCAGTCTGCAAGACGGTGCTGTTCTTTACAAAACTGGCAGACAAGCTTCCTTTCCCCTTCTTCCCCTTTCTGCATTCCAGTTGAAAACGACCTGGCGTTTGGCGCTGGCTTCTTCTCCTGCAAGGACGTTACTGACACGCAGGCTACCTCTGCTTCTCTTACGACGAAGTCCACAAAGACAGCAAATGGAGGGAAGGAGCCTGTGTCACGTTTCCATTGGACGACCGTCCTACCCCATCTATGGGTGAGCCAATCCGGCAGTTTCATCAAAAGCCTCCTATTCTCTCTCTCGTCATATAGATGCTTCAGATGGTGTACAAATTGAGATGCCGCATTGCACTGACGAAGAAAGTCTCCATATCTGCGGAGGCCTTCTGGATCCTTCGCACCTATCTTAGGCCAGGCATCAAGCTTGTCCCTGAACGCGTTGGACAAGACGAACGTATCTCCATAACGCTTGTCCAGTTCCTTCCTTGCAAGTGTGTACGCATGATCGTTGCTAAGGAGTGAATAGCCCTGTATCAGCTCCAAAGGCTGCCCCTTCAGATACTTCAATAAGTAGTAGAACTTGTCCTCCGGCGGGATTCCCTTCTTCTCTATGAGCATGTCGTACGCTCTCTTCCAAGCTGGATACTGAAGAGGGCTTCCATCGAAGACTGGTGGCTCGGGTGTGGGCAGTCTGCTTAGGCGCATCTGCTCTATCAGACAAGCCGTGATGAGCTTATCTGATTCTTGACGAGGCTCTGGTGCGGGGTTCCACTGTTCGAAGGCTTGTTGCTGCCTCGATGATCTGAGGTCTTCCTCTGGTGCTTGCTCAACAGCGTTTCTTTCCTCTTGTACCCCATTTTCTTGTTGTACCTTTACACTCTGTTCGTCACTGGTACCTTTGGGCTGCAACTGCTGGTCGAGCCATTGCTGACATCGAAGTTTTGAGGAAGAACTGGTCGACGAAGACAGCTTCACGCTTCCTTGTAGTTCTCTCACTTTCTTGTATGTCTCTTTCATTAGAAGCGAATGTTCTTCCTCGATCTCCTCAAGCTTTGCTTCGCTGTCTTCGTTGTTTTGTGCCACTGCTGCGAGAGCTGCTTGAGCTGTAATGGCTGTGTCCATAGCGGCCTGGAGAGTGTCTCTCATGGTTTTTATCGGAGCAATCCCTGCATCTTCATCGGTGAGGATGTTTCTTAACTTAATGGATGTCCTCCTCGTCCTCCTCCAAGACGTGATGCTGGCTTTCCATTCCTTTAGCTTAACATCTAACTGCCATTGCGCTCCCTTTTATGTGGGCTGCCGTACACGAGAACTTGATCTTGTGCCGTGCTCCGACGACGTTTCGCCTTGATCTGTAGCCATGTTGTAACTTGTAGTAGCGAGAGTTTCCACTCCCGTGGCCAAGTTTTCACTATAGCTACAGGTGAGGCGAACAAAGGAACTTTCGACAAAGGTTTCTACAGAAGCATCTTGACTTTATTGCTGATATGTTTCAATCGCTCCGTCGTTCCGTAAACTCCATGAAAACTGAAACAGTAACACATATGGAGGCATCATAAGTACATGTACGAAATAGTGACATTTCTTGAACTGTTATAAGATATTGATTATAGGCGTAAACAACAATTATCCTGGCTCATTGAGTTAGAAATCAATCATTCTTATAATAAACATCTTGATTAAGAAATGTCTAACAATTTGACATAAATGTACAGCGTCATTTGCTATTATAATGTTTACTATGGAATGCCTTCATAATCAAATATAATTGAATCAAAGCTTGGCCTGCATTTTATGGCATGACCTTGTCCTTAACTTTGACATTCAAACTCAACATGAGAATTAATCTTTTCTAACTAGTTTAACTAGTTATTTCAAAATACTATCATAAATGCATCTCTTGTACAACACAACATCATTATATAACATCATCCTCAATTGTCATAGCATATAAAGGAAGTTATAAATCTTGCCTGAAGTTCTATCCACTCATGTAATGTAATATCATGTACTGTACTATATAACATGCATAACATAATCCACACTGGATGATAACTCAAATCAAGCAACTAATTTACACCTTTAGCAAACACTGATTTATAACTGAGTAAGTTAGTATGATAAACTGACCTCTTTGCCTCTTTAGGAGCACTAGAAAGAGTAGCTGGCTGGCAGGATGCTCTGAACTTAAGCTGATTTAGGAGCTCAACAAAATTGCATCTTATCTGTAAGGGACTCCATTTTGCTCTAAAGTTCAAACACCAGCTGGCGCTATGTCAGTAATTTACAAAACCATAGAGTTCCAAACACAAGATGGCGCTATGCCAGTATAATTAATGAGAGGCTGGCTCACCTTGAATAACAGTAATATGGACCTACATAGAATCAATAAATCATTAATTGTGTAATACATACAAATTACACTGAGTCAAACAATGAAATCAGCAAAATACTGTGGAAATTAGCAGTGAAATATATCATCAATTTTAAATAAGAAAAAAGGACATTTTTCAAAGACCTTTCATTACACCCTGTTTATAGTTTAACAGTAACTCCAACAATGAACTGGCCCTGGATTACCTAATGCATTTCTAATGTATATCCTGACCAGGTTGATTATTCGATTTCATTTAAACTACTGCGTTATTTACCAAACAATGATAAATAATCGTCTCCTTAATCACACAGATCCCGCTGGTGATCCCCATTATATTCCTCCTGGTGGCCGTATATCTGGTTGACGAACCGGCCCTGGAATACCTCTATGTTTTTATAATATATCCTGACCTGGTTAATTGTTGTCGTCTCCTTAATCACACAGATCCCGCTGGTGATCCCCATCATATTCCTCCTGGTGGCCGTATATCTGGTGATAGCTCCAATCGTTGACGAACCGGCCCTAGAATACCGCTAGGTTTTTCTAATGTATATCCTTTGATATCCTTTGATTCCATTCAATCTATTGTCGTCTCCTTAATCACACAGATCCCACTGGTGATCCCCATCGTGTTTCTACTTGTGGCTGTATATCTGGTGATAGCTCCAATCGTTGACGAACCGGCCCTGGAATATCTCTATGCGTTTCTCCTTATCCTGACTGGGCTCATTTTCTACATCCCGTTTGTGCATTACAAGATGACGCTTGGCTTTATGAGTAAGTAATTTTTCTTATATGTTTTGTTCTTCTTCTTCCTCTTCTTCTTCTAGACTAGACTAGACTAGATTATTCAACTCCATATTTTAATACGATCTGGAAACAAAATGATAAAATTAGTTTTTATGGTGTTCTTCTATTTCCGTTTTTCTCCTTCGTACCTTCTTTCATCTTCATAATTTCCTTCTTCTGCATTTCATATTTACTCTGCTCCACCACTTTCTCCTTCTTTCCTTATCCGTAAGTTATTCCTCTTGTAAGTACATTCGTCTTATTCGACTCGTCGCATACATGGCATATCCACTCCAAAAGGTCCTATAATAATGACCATTATGTTTACAGATTCATGTATGTTGTATACCTTTGGAAGCTGAAGTAACTCAGTCGCCGGACTGATAAATACATTTGTAAATTAAAATTCTTTGTAAATGTAGTCTTTCCCCAAGCAGATACACACGAAGGCATTTTAACATATTTGTTTCATCCTTAATCAAATGCAAATAACTCAACAAGATCAAGACATTGTAATAATCTTTTTAACTTTATTTTGTGTTGTGTTCTTTCCAAACAGGTTACGTAACGCTGTTCTTCCAGTTGTTCTTCGAGATCGCCCCGTCCAAGGAGACCACATTACTGGCCCTCGATGAGGATGACATGAAGGAGATGATAGGAGCCTCATCTGCATCCTCGGATGATGAGGCTAACGCTGTGTCATCATGATCATGCACCTATACTTTTCTTAAAGTTTATATTAGGAGTTGTATAAAATATAGGATTTATAATATCAGGGCCCCCTTGCAGAACGAGAAAATACGAAATTTAAACTAATCAGATCTGAGATGTTCGCATTATTTAAGCCACATGATCTGACTTGCAATAAATTGTAGCTTTACAATCGCTTGCAATTCTTTCTGCAACGGGGCCCAGGTATACTGCTCTCTCCATATAATGGTTACGTCAATCATGTCAAGTTACATGAGTCACAATTACAGCTGGAATTGTCCAAAGTTAATATTTTTAAACATCACTTTATTGATATAAATATGAACAAAGGAAAGCAATATAAAACAAGAGAGAAGGTCGAGTTATACCTTTGCAAAAAGGATATGCAGGACAGTACATACATAGAACATAGAATCACAATACAATAAGGATATACATTATATTTATATGGTACAATGAAGAGTTAAGTTTTATATCGGGATCAATCATTGAAGAAAAATGCTTCTTATGCATGTTATGATCAACCAATACACCTGCACTGTCATGCTGATTAATAAGAGTTATTATAATAAAGAATTTGCACCGAGCATGGTGGCTTAGCGGTTATTATAGTGTCCGCCTCATGCACGGGAGGTCCCGGGTTCGAACCCAGACCGGGTCATACCAAAGACTTAAATAATGGTACCTTCTGCCTTCTAGCAAGGCACTCAGCATTATAATGGAGAAGGGAAAGTTAATCACACGAGTTACCAGAGGACTGGCCTCCTTCTGTAGCTTTCGCTACATTTAGTAGACGTGTGGCCAAGGGCTAAATGAATCGGAGATAGGCGCCGCCTTATGTGCCAACATTGGCACGGGAGTGTGGTATAGACTTAAATAAAAAGATATTCTGTTAAAATGTTAAAAATATATAAACAAAATAATGATTAAAAAATTGTGCAAATGTACAGTGTGTTCTTTTTAAGCACAATCTGAATAGGTAATGTTTTAAGATTTTATGCAAGGTGCTTCAACGCAAGAACAATGCAATGATATGAAGTAGATTATAATATCAATTTTTAAAGTTAAAAATATCGGTTCTGATTTGTTCACTTAAGCACTTGCTCTGTATCATTATGTGTATACATTCATCGTGATACTCTCCGTATTTATACGTTGGTTCTTTTGAAACTAAACATACATCATAGAAGAAGCCATTATATATATTTATAGTACATTTTTGTTATCTTGGTTTTATGAAACGAATTTGTAATCACCTGTCAACAAGTTTTAATTTTGTTTGTAAAGTACGAAGACTAGCTATGACTGGAGAATGATAATGATACCAATTACTGTACATGTACGTTACTGCCTTATTGCAGGATGATGTCATTCGTTGAATGACAATGATTTTACTTGTTGCAATCCGAAATGTATTGTAGCTCTGTAGGCAGTTTGTGTAAAGTGTGATGAATGTTTGCTACATCTTTGCTAGCATTATCTAAATAAAGTAGGGTTATAATTACAGTGATTTTTAATGATTGTAATATAAAATGTATTGTAGCGCTATAAGTATAGTTGTGATGCATAGTTGCTACATCTTTGCTAGAAGAGTTAACGGATACTTATTCAATATATGGTTATTATGCAGTTATTCGGACTAAATTATGAGATGTTGGTCTAATGAGTAGCATAAGTTATATAAAGGAGGTACTATGTAGCTTAATAAAATAATATTTATGTTTGTATTATTTCTTGTTAAAACATAACGCATTCTACTGTTTTCTCGCCGCCGATTTAAATGCAAGCCCAGTATTACACATTCTTCCTAAAAAAAATGGTGGCTAAATGTAAAGTATATAATTTCCTACTGCCATTAATGCAAAATTTACCAATGCAATAATGTGATCACATAAATAAAGTCTATTTTAACCATTTGAACTTTTGTAGAAGTTAGTATCTTCTTTCATGTTCTTTGTGCTTCTAAGTGTTGTGTTTGATACAAGAGTGCTATAGATGTAGGCCCAACTTATTTCACCAGGGGATCTAAGGCATACGAGGCCGAATTTATGCGTTATGCATACTGTCATGGCTATCCCTAATTTTAATCGTGACGTACTGAATATGACTTTCCATATCATTCTTCTATTTGGAAGAATAGGGCTGTTTCATTCGCATCTTGGCTGATCTGTCTTGTAATTTCTCTTGAATTTCCACAGTGCTCACGTGTATGCCGAGTGTTTTTTTGTGTGTGATATGAGGAGAAACGCGAAATAATATTAGTTCCCGGACTGGCCCCCAACTACACTCTAAAAACACCCTGGTCAGAACTGACCCGGAAAAGAGTCCATTGGGGCCACACTCCGTTCAGGGTAAAAAAATGACTCGTAATAGGGTCACGAAGACCCGGAATGGGGTCACATCTGACCCCATACCGAGTCATGTTTTGACCCGGAATGGAGTGTGGCCCCAACGGACTCTTTTCCGGGTCAGTCTGACCCAGGTGTTTTTAGATTGTATTACGGGTCATCTTCATGACATTGTCTTCCCGTAGGCCTATGTTATTTTAAAGCTAACCTGGTTTTTTTCAATGCACATCTTAGCATGACCGCTCTAGTTATTTATCTTGGATTAATAAATCTAGTGGGGTTTTTTTGTTGAAAATAATGCTGAAAACTGCTTATCTAGTAACAAATCGCCAATGTGATGATGAAATGAGAGTCGTATACGGTATAAAGCGTAGCTTTCAATCCTATAGCAAGATATTTGTAAGGGCAAAAAATGACCTAAATTTGTGTTTTTGGTGAGGCATAATGAGGATCCCGTGTATTTCCACTACGCATTACACGATCCGACTGTACTGGCTCCCAACTATAAAGCCCTCTGCAGACAGAGCCGACTCGACCCGATTCGACTGGTTTTCATTCAGATCGGCTCAGTTTGTAGTGCCTCGCGACACACATTTTGCCAGTCGAGAGACATTCGGATACCAGTTGGGGCCGATTCAACACGATGAATCGGCTCCGACCGACCGGACCCGACTCTAGCCTGATTGAAATCAGTCGGATCGGGTCGAGTCGGCTGTGTCTGCAGTAACTTTATTGACATGACTGTGCAAAAAGAGATGAATGCTTCATACAATGTGTAGTTTTGTGATCTGATGAATTATGTCCACTGAGTAATGTGAGACAATTCCACGTTAAATGGATGTTATATTGCCGAGTAATGAACGAAAATGCAAAGCGATATTCACTAACTCATTGCACTGACTTTGTACTTTGTAAATATATTGTTAACGAATAGGATATTCGGAAAACCGGAACCTGTTCAACGAATAATTATATTGTTAATACGAAAACAACAATGTATGAGAGAACCGCAAGAGTTACAAGTATTGAAGATTTGTACAATGTTACTAGATCCTTTTAATATAGGTTTTCCCGCCCAATTTCGCGATTGTGTCATTCAAATTAATATTAGGAGCAAACGAATTCGCGCGATTTGCGATCACCGTGTCAAAGCAGCAGTCGAATTCGTAAATAGTCGTTCAAAATCACGTCGGAGCAAGTGAATTTGCACAAAGAGCATACCTTTTCATCAATGGTCATTCAAATTGGCCGGCACGTAGTTTACGCCGGCGAACCTTCGGTCATTCGAATTCGCGAAAGGGCATGACGCGTTAATTTGGGCACCAAGTTGACATTTGGCTGCACATTCGCGAATTCGAGTGCCGATAAATGAACTCCTGTGCATATTCACGAAGTCTTTATATGCGTATGCATGAATTCGCTTGCACTTATTCGGAATTTGAAAGACCGATACCAACGATTACGCGGCAATGCGTGAATTTGAATGACCCTTAATGAATTCGATTGATAAAAGTGTCAAATTGAGCGGGAAAACCTATATATCCTGACCTTTACTATCGACAATTCACCCAAACACTAAAAATCCACAGGATGACATACAGTAACCTAAATCATCAAGGCCCACGATTAAATATCCCCCTGATCTCTCCCCATCAGGTGAGATTCGTTACCACAGTATTTTGTACACTATTATGTAAACATACGTTAGGACAATGGCCTATAATTTTCTGTTTAATTACCAAATACTGGAACTAGAATTTGAATGAGGTTTGTTTGCAAGTCTGAAGGCTACCATGCGTTCGGCGACTGATAGGCGAAACGTGATTAGGGACATACTATAAAACAGATAACGAGTATCAACAAATTGGGCGATATGTTGACCAGAGTTTAAGCAGTCATTCAAAACGAGCGTGTTTCTTTTGGGGGGCATGACGGTCTACCGTGTAAAGACCGTTTGGATTTGAATTTGAATTGCTCTTTCAATTTGTCCATGATACTTTATTTAACCTTAGAACTAAAATCGTTCCATCCTCCTGAGGTCTATTCGCAACCGGTGATTACTTTGATGAACATTTATATTCCAGACTCTGTTCTGGTCAGACAAAAATAATTGTATAACTATAGTCGGTCAAAATGGGGACAAGGGAGCGTGGATCAAGTAAACGAAGTTCAATATCTTCCAGTGGATACAGCGACACACCCGTGAAGAATGGCGGGATGGAAGCCACCCCGGATGAGCAAGTTGGAAAGGTATGCCTTTTGTTATTTTTGTCTGTAAAAAAGTATTTGCTTTGAGTAATGATAAACTAGTTGTGAAATCTACCTGACTTGTACATACACCAATGGTTTATATTCGCCTCACTCATATAAAAAACAAATATAATCTTGATCCCATGAGGAACTAAAGAGATCTATAGTAACTTTGTTGGTATGTGCAAAACGTAATTAATGTTTAATTGAATGTGTATTTGTTTAATCGGACATGTCCATTAAGTAATGTGTGAACATTTCACGTTAAATGGATGTTACAATTATTATGACAGAGAATTAAGTGAGCGAAAATGCAAAGTGATATTCACGGACTCACTGCACTGACTTTCTACACAGGTAAACTTTCCAGTGGATAATTAAAAGTCCGAGCACTGCAAACGTAAATATCTTTTTAACAAAAGAGAATTGAACAAACATAAACCTGCTCCATGCTCTATTAGTAGTACAAATGCAACAAGATGTGAGAGAACCAATAGAGATCTGAGTAAGTTATCTGGATTTGGACAATGTTACTAATTTAGATGCCATTAAGAATATTAATTTTAGATGTTTCGACGCATCATTTACAAATGTGTTTTATTCCTAAATTGTTCAGCTGGCTCTCAAGCGGCAGCTAGGCTTGTTCAGTGGCATCGCTCTGGTAGTGGGCACGATGATCGGATCGGGTATCTTCGTCTCACCTATCGGGGTGCTCCGGCAGACCGACAGTGTGGGCATGAGCCTCATCATCTGGCTGCTTTGCGGAATTTTGGCCACTATGAGTAATGTTATTTTGTTCTGTTTTCAATTTTAAAGATAATTCATTGATACACACTACTTATTGTTGATGATGTTTAGATTTTATAAAATAGTATTCTTGATCTAATTTGAGTAGTGAAATGAATGATAGAACTAAACTGCAATTCAATTTAGTTTTATATGCACCTTTCATTATTTCAAAATTAATTTGACACGGATGTTATTATTTTGGAGCGAACATAAAATGCTTTCTCATATAAAGATTTAGAACAAATATTATTTTATAGATCACTAGCCGTTTTATTTGATTAAAATATGCATTTTAATCCCGAATGTATACCAAACTAAATATATATCATTTGACCCTAAATGTTGAACAGCATCAATGGCGTCATTATAATTTATTCCGATATATTCCCATGTTTACAACGGACTAGATGTCGATTGTTTCTGAGTGTTGGAGAAACACCAATTACTGTGATGATAATTTATTTCGTTTCATTCCGTATTGTACTATGACAGACAAGATATAACAGTTGTATGACAGCATGAAATACTATCATTATAATAATGTCATTCTATTTCATTCCGATGCGCTTTTATACCCATAATCGTTTCCATCTTATATCCAGGTCGACACCAAACTGGAAAGTTTGGTGTTTCTAAACATGCTAAATGTTACGCAAGACTAATGATATTCTCATTAAATTAATTTCATTGTATTCCACGCAGGCGCGCTCTGCTACGCCGAGCTCGGCACCATCATCCCGATGTCGGGCGGCGAGCGGTCGTACCTCAACGAATCCTTCGGCGCCATCCTCGCCTTCCTCTACTCGTGGATGTCCGCCCTCCTCATCAAACCGTCTTCCCTCGCCGCGATCACGCTCACCTTTGCGGAATACGTCGTCGTGCCGTTCTTCGACGAAGAGTGCGGAGCGCCCCAGTTAGCGGTCAAGCTCTTTGCCGTGGTCTGCATCAGTAAGACTTAATTTTCTTTTTCGATATTCATGGTGTGCACTCTCTCCACTCCCCGGAGAGGATCATAGCTGCTGCAAACATAGACGTGTGCAAACTAATTTCCATTTACAAAAATGTGTACTAGAGAATATAAAATGAAGGAAAGGTGTCTCACTGACCTTCTACTGAAGGAAAACTTGTCTGATCAAACACTCGCTAAATAGGAATGCGAAGGAAAACATTGGCGCTGGAGGCCCTCTATTACGAGGGAAAACATTTTATGGGTAGCCTACAGTTAACAAGCGAAAAGGGGTCTTCTATGAATATGGTTCTTGCCCTAACCTTTTTGCATTTGGCACATATTTTAACTGTCCGACTCGAAAGCAGTGGACCATGGGTCTTAGCAAAATTTGGGTGGCAGGGAGCGCAATGAAATGGACAATTTTAGTGGGTGGGGTGAGATGCACCCTCTTCTAACTTGTTATAATAATAATAATACGCATATTTTGTAGAGCGCATAACACATTGCAATTGCATATATTGCACACCATCTCAAATCCCTGGGGAGCACACTAGCCAAGAGCACCCGTATGATAGCGCTCAGGCCAATTAGCACCCGACCAGGTACCTATTAATACTCCCGGGTAGAGAGCAGCAATATGGATTTAATGTCTTGCTGAAGGACATAGATTCGAAGTCAAGCGCCCATCCGATCGTGCCAAACTATTCCTAATTATTCATGTATTTATTGTATTTCTTGGGGCGTGCAACAGGCCCTGCCCAAACCTTTGGCATCCATGCACTACACCCTCTATTCTTCAAAATGTCTTCTATTATTAATATACTAAACATGAATAATAATCGGCAGAGTCACTTATCTGATAAGTCTTATCGACACTGCCGGCAAATTCACACCACTTCACCTACTTCTAGTATCATGTTAATCATGCTAATGACCATTCTCAATTCCAAATGTTCGCATCATAATAATTAATTGATCAGTTATCGTGGTTAAAGGGACTTATAGAAACATTGTCCAAATCCTCAAAATCTAATTGGAATTCTAGCGGTTCCCTCATACCTTGCTGTATTCGTATTAACAATAAAAGCATGGGACAGGTTTCGGTTTTTCAAATTTTCCTTTCGTTAACAAGATATCTACGATTGAAGTATTCAGATGTTAAATTATCCACTGGACCGCGAAAACCGTGTACAAAGTGAGTGCAATGAGTAAATGAATATCACTTTGCATTTTTACTCATTACTCGGCCATATAACGTCCATTTAACTTGAAATTGTCACACAACACCCAGTGGACATATCAGATAACAACATATACACTGTATCCACCACTCATCACTTTTCGCACATGTCAACAAAGTTTCTAGATCCATTTAAAGGACTCTATAATAATTATGTTACCATGCTAATGTAAGTTGTAACGAATGGTAGATTTTGTTATTGCCTCATAAGAAATTTGAAGACATATGTTTAAATATTTGAATTAGTATTTAGGAGAAATCACCAATTCATAAAGAACAATTAATGTTGCATGTGACTTTGGTTGATTCAGACAAGGTTACTAGATCCCTTTAACATGATACATTTGTGTATTCCTGTAAACTACAAATCATATTTGTAAACAGTGTCGTATCTATATATATAACCAAGGTAAGTCGACACTGGTGCCATAGTTCGGGACATTAATTTGAATGGTGTGGGGTATGTTATTTTGACCCTAAAATATAATATTATTAGATATAATTTCCCAACAATTAGGGTAGTGAGGGGCGCAAACCCTAATGGTTGTAATATTTCATATTTGGCAACATAATATCGATTCCTCGATCTGATTATCATAATTAATACCAGTAAAAATGATTTAGCTGTATATTTATTTAGCTGTACATTTAGTTGTATTTGTAAATGTTTTCCTGCATATTTTTTAAATATGTAAATAAATTCAAAATCAAATAAAAAGCAGCTATAATAATGGATAAACACGTATATCGATGCGCTACGAAGATGACAAAAGGTCGATGATGGGGTGAGGTAGCCTATCTGGGGGTCGGGATGAGGAGGGTGGATAGTGTTCTGCCCCTCCTACCCCCCCCCCCCTTCTCTCACCATCTGCAGACATTTATAATTCCTGAATTAACGTCCGCTGAAAAGATATGGATGTGTGCCAAATTACTTATGATAAATATTAATCATATGCACACGAAGAATACGTGCTCGGGTGAAATATTGCATCATGTCTATAACCAGATTCTTGTCATAATATTGACAAAAATGAAAAATGACAAGGTGGTAGTTTCTCCCATGCAGTATCTATCATCCGTGTAACCCTCTCCAGCTTTAAAGGGTACCACCACCCACAAATAATATTCTTATTAAAGAAAGGTAACATATTTGGTATTCCATTCCATCAACAAGTTCACAAAAATATGTTTCCAGAAAGAAAGAACAAATAATTGGAAACGCATCACCATTCTAAAGCATGCGTTCATGCGGTCTGAATTACGCAGACTGCTATGTGTGCGGTGAATTGTAATGCGTGCAGAGCGAACGAATCGCCCGGGAATCTATTGTTTACAAACGTGCGCGTGAATAGCTGCATTGGCGCACTCGCAAATGGTTGGCCCGTATGGAACCAGTAAATAGCAGTGGTTCCGTAAGTGGTGGAAATTAATTGCTTTGTTTATGAATTACACAACCCTTTGCAAAATGTTGGGTATCTATTTGATATCACAGAACGGTAGCAAAACATATAATAATGTGTTGTTCTTTGCCTGGTGGTCTCCTTTAAGGGATCTAGTAACTTTGTTGACATGTGCAAAAAGTGATGAATGGTTTATACAATGTATTGTTGTAATCTGATATGTCCACTGAGTAATGTGTGAACATTTTGTGTTAAATGTTGATGTTATATGGCCGAGTCATGAGCGAAAATGCAAAGTGATAATATACACTAACCTATTGCATTGACTTTGTACACGGTTACATCTATCCAGTGGATAGTTTAATATCTGAACACTATATTCGTAAATATCTTGTTAACGAAAGGGATATAAACAACAACAAAAACGAAACCTGTTTCGATTGTTAAGACGAATACCGCAAGCGGCGCAAGGTACGAGATAACCGCTAGAGTTCCAAGTAAGTTTTGGGGATTTGGACAATGTTAATATATAGATCCCTTTAAGAGAAACCTGGGAATACAGATAAATCAGTTTCTAGGACGATCCTGTACTGTCTACGACAGACACATCTTTTAAATGGAAACATATCTATTTTACATCTTGGAACAACATACCAAAAACTTGAGACCCAATGACACCGATATCTTTCAATTATATAAAACCATATCAAAACAATACCCCTTAAATATGAATTCTATACATTCACATCATGTATAAGATAATAATTGTGCGCTAATTTTCCAGCCTGCATTATACCCACACCATTAATACTATAATGTTCGCATCGCGTAGATATTGCTGGATAAGGCGTCATGCAAGTTGTAACTAAAATATAAAAATGTATCTAAATTAAGTTGCTGTATTTTTTTTTCCTTTCCCTTTTTATTTCATTCCATCGCCAGTGCTCATAGCATTCATCAACTGCGTCAGCGTTAGAGCAGCAACCAACGTCCAGAATATCTTCACCGCAGCTAAAATAATCGCCCTCATAATTATCATCATAGTAGGAATGATCAAGCTCGGACAAGGTCAGTAAATCAAATGTATACATTTTTTTTCTTCAATGTAATGCAGTCCACAGTCCAAATTGTCATAATGGCCAATTCTCTAGCACCCTCTGGTTTCTATAATACTTAATAGTGATAACTTGTATCCTATTGACAAGACCGATACCCGAGTTGATATATTGACTATTTTATGCATCAACTTGTCTTAAGAGGCCACCCTTCTTAAGTGGTCACCCTTTCCGTCATGTTAGGCCAAAGTCTTGCTAGAGTGCTAGACTGATTCCCATTTAGTTTAAAAACATCAACAATGTCTCTCTGAGTGGTCATTATAATAATAGACAGGTTATATCTATAGATCAAATGGACGAACTCGAAAGAAATGACAATCACGCTCAATCGTGTTGTTAAACAAAACATGGAATAACAACTAACAAATGCAACTGCCAATTAAAGGGTATTCAATTATTGTATAAATTATGTCTTTCCTAATAATCAAGCAGTTGTATGCGTCTTTGACTGAAGTACTGAAGTTCTGATGATAGTCTTACGATAAATTCCCCGTTGCTGTATACGGTTGCTATATTTACAAACACCAATTTTACAAATAAATAATTATGCGGCCTTTGGAGTTTGAATATTGAGATGATTAAGATGGATACAAAACCTCATTAGCGCAAATTATCTGATACGTTAGCTAATACAAAAACGCAATCCAAATGTGATATGCTGATCGATACAAGTTATATGTAATTGACGTATGATATCACGTACTTGTTTGGCAGCCAAACAAACTTTATTCTCAATTGGCAGACATTACATCTTTTATCGATCAATTAATGTGATGGGGCGCAATTAACAGATAACAATCCGAACCGATTTGTACACGAAGTCGAGTTGCAAACCTTCAAGTCATAAAACCTAATTACGCATTAACTTTTTAATCAAGATTTCGAGTGGTAAAAGTAGATAAAAACCCAAAGAGAATCAAATTTTGATAGCTACCATATTTGAAAGGTCTTATGATGTTGCACTGTCTAATACCCCAACAACGAACAAATTAAATGATTGCCACTGTTATGGTTTGCGTACTTATATTTATGTTTAACATTTATTTATTCATACATTTTGTATCTATGAACTAATTTAGATAACAAATAAACTTAAGAAATGTCTTGATTTAGAACTAATTGCGCCTTTTTGAAACCAGAATAAAATTAGTGTTACAAATGTCGGGTGATGACAAATGTTTGGGATGAAGATGATGAAGATAATGATGAGGTATTGTGTGTCTTTAAATTAATACGTTCATTTCACTTAGCAATCACACAATCAATCATGGTAGCGTGCCTCAGATAATCAAACGCAAGGAGGTAATAATAAGTGACGATTCAAGTTCTGAAATATAATTGCTTGGGTTTATTCACAAGTAGATACCACATAAGGGTTGACATGTATACGTGATTAATATCTGTAGCCTGCGGAGAACGCAGATCAGAACTAGCATAAATAAGACTAGACCACAGCTGACTCGATCAGAACTAACTCCAACACTAACTCCAACCTAACCCATGGCTAGCTAACTCCGATTCACACTGACTCAGCAGTCACTATAACAACTCCGAACCCCCTGGTACAACTCCGGTACAACTTCGAACTCTAGACTCCTTTGCATTTCAGAAAACATCAGTATTTATACACTTTACAAGAAAGCAGAAAAGTATTGAAGTCTTCAACAAATATGTAAGGCATTTCAAATATCTCGAGATCATAAGAAACATTGCATAGTTTCTCACATATTTCGACATCATATAAAACATAGCATTCTTTCTAAAAACAAGAAATAAGATAAAACACCAAAGTTATGGAATGGGGGAATTTCTGGAATTCAGAGTATGAGCAAGAGAATGTCAACATGTTCTACTTATAGAAAGGAATTTTAGGAAGGGAAATTGGTATTTGGTAGGAAAGAGAGGGCCACTTGTTCTGATTCCAAAACAAGACGATAAGGCGAGATTGATACGACCCACGCGGGAGGGCGAGGGATGGAAGGAAGATAGCAAAGAAGTTATAGGAATTTGAGAAATGAAAGGAATTCAAAACATAGTCCAGTGTGTAATTTCAAGTGATTGCGAATGGCAACAAGCGGTAACTTGAGGAATGGGAGTCAAAGGGAAGAGAGAGAGAGAGGGGAAGAGAGATAGTGGAGGTCTGACTAAACATGAATCAATATGCATTCATCTACTAGAGCTTAGTTATGATTATCCAATACTTTGCAAATACGATCATGAACATTCGTAACACTAGTTTTGGGAAATTACTACCAGTTCTATTGTATTCGGAGTTTCAAGATTATGTGGGGTAACCATGTATAATCGGGTGGAAAGGGGGCACAGACGAGAGCAGGAGAAGGGGGGCACTAAGAGCAAAGAGGGGGAAAGTTGGAGCAAGGAGGGGTGGGGGGGGGGGGGGGCATGAGGGAGCAAAGAGAGGGATGAGTCGGCAAAAAAGTGCCTACATAGGGCTAATAATAAGTGGGCTGGGTTCTGAGGGGGAAGGGGGCAAAGATGGAGGCAAAGAGTGTTTTAAGGGGACGGGAAAGAGGGAGGGGGCTAAGGGGGAACAAAGAGGAGGGGAAATATAGGGCCAAAGAGGGGCAAAGAGGAGGACACAGATGTGGGGGGGGGGGGGGTAAGGGGGATAGGGGGCAGAGATGAAGGGTAAAGAGCGAAAGCTGTTTTTTTAGAAGACTGCATCAAAACGTTTTGTTATGCATTGCTTTGTTCAGGGGGCTAATATTTATACCAAGCATAATTGCTTCCTTGGTCTTTACCGTTCTACACTACACCAGTTTGATAGCGGCATCTTCAGAAATTAGCATTATCAAAATCAAGGCAGTTTCTGTCTATATTACAAAGGTTATTCGATATATTCATGACCACTGTAATTATGTAAATGAAATGAGTTTATCCTTATGTCATGTCATTATATAACAGGGAATACCCGCTACCTCGATCCGAAGGTGTCTTTCATCGGCTCGTCGCCCGACGTGGCGGCTTATGGCATCGCGTTCTACCAAGGTCTCTGGGCGTATGATGGATGGTATGAAACAAACTTTTTTATAAGTCATTCTCTTTAGTTCGAGATTTTGAAATCCCCATGGACTGTGTTCAAAGTAACTAGTAGAGTGTTTTACTAACACTGAAATCGATTTTAGCATACCATTGTAATAAATATCCCCTTGAAACCATGCTAAAAACGATTTTAGTGTTTTATAAAAGCCTTGTATCTTAACCGTTTGTAAGTGTGTCTACCTTTTGGGCATGGTGGAGTTATAATTATTAGTTTGTAATGATATTGTGCAAGTTTTGGTTACTACCATCCAGTTAGACCAGAATTATGTTATCCCTTAAACTTCAAATAAAATACATGATATAACTGCACATTGATATATTAATATTATTAATTTGTAAAAACATACTAATTGTAAAACTTTCCATATCTGTCTTCTGAATCTCAGGAATCAACTGAATTATGTCACTGAAGAACTGGTGGATTACAAAAGGTAAGTAGCTTTGAAGTGTGTGGTGATTTTACCGACATAATTATGCATTAAATTTTAATTTTTAATTTTTAAAAATGTATTACTGTATTTATTTCTTTGTATTTATTTTTGTATCTATTTATTTTATTTATTTATTTATTTATTTATCTTCTTTTTTAAAATTCATTTATTTATTTATTTATTTAATTTTATTTATTTAAATTTTTTTATTTTTTTTTTTTGGGGGGGGGGGGAATCTCAAAGCATTGATCTTTCAACATTTGTAATTTTATTTTTAAGGGGGCTGTATTTTAGACTTATTACCTGTCCCTCTCCAATAAAGCACAAACATAAATAACTCAAACTTTCGAGAGATGTATAGGCTAACTCAAATGTCCCAAAAGTAATACTTAGTTAAGCCACTCAGGGAAAGAGTAACAAACAGATATTGGTTGATCTAATGAAGATGTAGACAGAGTAGAATACTATAAGAGAAGAAGATGTACGAATGGGGGCTTGCTATTGAGGAATTTTTTACATTTTTTATTAAAACAAAGATATATCAAATTGATGTATTGACACCCCTGCAAATAAGGATGTTTTGTCACGAATCCATCGTTTAAATCAAACTGTACCTGGAGTACGTTCCATTGACATATTTTCTACATAGTACTGATCAGCTATCAGAAGAAAGACAAGTGATAATGTACTACATAATTGATGTTTATTATTCTTATGTCGAATCTTAATGATCTTTTGGATGATGACAAAAATAGTACATTGTTATCCAAATTGGTATTGCATATTCTGGTCTTCTCCTGACAAGTTGTTCGTTATTACTCATCACGCTCAAAAAATCCGTATGAAATTATTTAAAAGGCGGTCATGACGGTACATTTATTCTTTTCTTCCAGTGGCGTAGCGTGGTCGGAATGATTGTGGGCACGCGAATTATTGAGGGGCGCCTACCCCCCCCCCCCCCCCACACACACACAAACACACACACACACACACACACACACACACACACACACACACACACACACACCGTAGATAAACCACTGGTTGTATCCGTGTTGAAAACGGTTTTTCATTCTTTAAATGTTCCTTATTTCATGACAGAAATTTGCCCCTGGCTATCATCATTGGCATTCCCTCGGTGACAATTCTGTATCTGCTCGTCAACATCTCTTACTTCACCGTCATGTCACCGCAAGAACTGTTACAGTCTAACGCAGTCGCTGTGGTAAGTAACATGCATGGGCGTCGATCACGGGGTGGGGGGATATACCCCCCCCCCCCCCCCCCAATATTTGAGGTAGTGGGATGGCCTGTAGTATTATCCACCAAATATTTGGGGTTCAGAAATATACATTCAAAATGAAGGGACATTGCTCTCTCTCATTCATTATGTGAAAGTTGATACAATAGCCTTCTTTAAACCACATCTTAAGAGTGCTAAACTGCCAAAATCCAAAATCTTCCTGGGTCTGCGCCCCCTGGACCTCCATTATTTAGGCCTTCTGACCCGTACACACTGTACACTTTACACCGTACATTATTACGGTTTTCGGCATAATATTCATATTTCTGTAAACAACTCTTGTACACTTCATCGTTTTGTCACCAGAAGAACTGTTGTAGTCCAACGCATTTGCTGTGTTAAGTTACATGAACACAATTATTTATACTCCCTGGGGGGAAAAAAATGCACTTGTTAATATACATGTCGATGTAATGATTTAAATGGCAAATTGATTAATACATATAAAAATCATCATCTTTGAAATGCCCTTTTCAAACGCAATTCATGATTTTATGTCTGTTTTACCAGACGTTCGGTGAGCGTACTCTTGGTGTAGTGGCCTGGATCATGCCGCTTGCCGTGGCCTGCTCAACGTTTGGTGCTGCTAACGGGACAATATTCACTGGCGCGAGGTATTAATTCATTCTTTCCTTAATTTTGCAAATCTCAGAAACTTAATGATAAATGATATGATAATGATATGATAAATGTCCATGGTGAGATATGATAGTAACTGCATTTATTTTCCATTCTTCTACTGTATATATATTTTTTTTATTTCTTTACATACAATTTTTCAAATCTTATAAACTTAACTAATTATAATGAATTACATTTGTGGTTTTTGAAAGTGAAATTATAATGCATTTCTATTTTCGGCGAAATTGTATTTCTTATAAGCTCTCTACCTTTATTTTGTAAATATGTTCAGTTTCCAAAGTGATGAATGATAGTAACATTAAACTGCCATATTTCTCTTTCGTTATAATATCGCTACCTAAATTTGGCAATTCTTCTAAACATAAATATAATAACATGGTGTGGTGTTACGATGGTTACTGGTGTAGGTTGGTTAAATTAAAATGAATCTCTCTCCTCGATCTAAATTATTTTACTATGATTTATCTACCCATAGGTTGACCCAAGTCTCGGCTCGAGAAGGTCATCTCATCAGGGTACTCTCCATGCTACATCCGGAATTCATCACCCCTTTCCCTTCGGTAGTATTGACGGTATGTGGGTCATTTTTGGTGAATTAATACATATATTTATTGTTATTATTATTATTTCTTCGGCAAATCAAATACACAAAAAAAGTGTACAAAGTAAGGAAATTGCAACCACTGGAATGCCAGGGCTTGGAAAAAGTTAACTGAATAAATATGGCCAAAAGCCTTCCGTGCCAATTCCAGTGGTTGCTAACAGAATGGTAACAATTCAACAAGTATAACAGTGGATAGAAAGTGAATAATGCGAACGTTTGAACTAATCTTACACTAATTATCAAGTCATGATTACTAATCTAACACTAATTAACAAGTCAAGAATACTAATCTTACACTGATTAACAAACCATGAGGACAATCAGAATAAATCTGCCCATTGAATCACAATAATCATTTTATTATCATTACCATGGTAATGAATGACAGTGACATTAAACAGCTCTTCTCTGTCGTTGCTCCTTTTCTCGTTTTAATTGCTCCGCGTTTTTATTCCTACTAATTGGTAAAATGACAGATTATGGTTGGTAGAAACAATGAATAATCTGGTACCATTTGAAAAAAAAAATTAAAAATGACGAGTTACGGCAGACTATACTACTATTTTGCCGGGCATGCTGTTGATTATTATGTGTTAAGAGAAAACAAATAAGTGATAACTTTGATTAATACATAATACTACGGTACGATTGAAGATAATGGCTTCATTGCAGATATAAATGGCATAAATGGCTCGATATTTAAATATCTATGAAAGTGATAGATTTTAATTATTATATTCAGAATATTGATTTCCATAATTGTCCTTTTCAATTTCAGGCGATACTGGCCATTGTAATCATGGTAATGGTCATACCAAATGACTTTTATACGCTCATCGACTACTTCAGCTTTGCGTCGTGGCTGTATCTCAGATATAAATGGCCCGATGCAAAAAGATCAATGTAATAATATGTTTTAATTATTAGAATAATAAAATATCAATATTATTATTATTATTGATTCCTTTCACAATTTCAGGCGATACTGGCCATTGTAATGGTCATACCCAATGACTTCGATACACTCATCAACTACTTCAGCTTTGCGTCGTGGCTGTTCTACGGTCTCTGTGTGGCAGCGGTGTTATATCTCAGATATAAATGGCCAGATGCAGAAAGACCTATTAAGGTGATTATTTCTGTATTATGTAATTATTCAGTAAAATCTAACCGGTGGCAATTTCGAAATGAGATATCTAAATAGGTGGTGAAATATAAAATGATTATAATGAACGCATTATTATTCAAATTAAAGTGAATATATATCTCCTCCGAGCGTGCATCAAATCACAAAAGTTTGTAAGAGAGTTTGAGTGAATGTAATTGAGCCGTTATTCAGTTAAATCATCATTTTGATTTCATGCTACTAGTATTCAACTGCTTCAATTACCCTGCACTATTTTCCCCTTTAAAATTTATTTTCACCAACTTTATGTCTCTACAAATTTACTCAGGTACCAATCATTCTACCGATCATCGTCATCCTCGCCGCCGTGTATCTCGTGATCGCGCCGATCATCGACGAGCCCACCCTCGAGTTCCTCTACGCGTTCCTCCTCATCCTGGCCGGCCTCTTCTTCTACTTCCCCTTCGTCTACTACAAACGCGAACTGGGCTTCATGAGTAAGTTTGTCTGATTTGTATCATGATAAAGATGGTAATGATGATGATATTGCTAATAATAATAATAATAATAATTAAACAAATTAATAATAATAATACTTAAACAAAATAATAATAATTATATAAAAATAATTATAATAATCATAATTATCATCATAGTAATAATATTCATCATCATCATAATGATAGTAATTGCTATGATTATAGTGAGACAAGCAATGCAATTAGATATTAAACTTTTTTTATGGGGGTGTTATGTGTTCGAAATCGTTTGTTCCGTTACATAACTATAAATCATGAAAGTTTTATGCGGAATATACCCCCGATTTTGAACTCGTTTCTCTTTGATGTTATAGTTATTAAATGTGTATGCACTCGTGGGGTTATTAACATCAAAACAGCTCCAAATGTCATTGAGTTTAATTACAAAATATGGCTGACATTTTTAACAAGGATGTGTTGTGTCTTTCCATGCAGAGTACATAACGATATTCTTCCAGCTGCTCGTGGGGCTCGTTCCACCCAGGGGATTTTCTCTCGACAACGACAAGGAGGAAGACGAGAAGGCGATCGTGAACGCGGACGAAGTCCAAGAAATTAAGGACAATGGCGATTACGAAAACCCAGCCTTTTCAAACAAAGAATAGGCCTTGGAGTGGATCGATATGATTAGCGGAAAAGCTAGAAAAAAGTGGACAATAAAGGCAGCTCCCAATTACATTCAAAGAATAGCCGCTCCGCATGCATGAGGAGGCTGCAGCTATAAGGCCTTTTCGCAACCAATTTGCTCCTTAATATTCATACATTTTGATATAGTGAGATTTGACCAATGATCATCGCCGTCGCTGTGGTCTGTCACGCTCCACTAATTTTACCAACACATCACACTGTCGGACTGTATGTGCACATCATATATGGTATACACTCTTTCCCGATTGGTCGCTAGCTATATCTGATGTATTTAAAAGAAAGTCAATGGAGGGCAGTGCAGATGCGAAAAGACCTTGTGGCTGCCGCCGCTCAAGTGAAAGTCGCGTTCTCTAGTTATCCCTGCCATTCAGTCAGCTCAGACGCGAGGCCTTTTCAAAAGGCTAGTAGGTATTCGCCTCGTATTCCTATATATACATAATTCACTGTATATAATACATTTGAATATTATTTCATGTACATTAATGCAATACATGCAATCAATGCAATAAAAAGGATACACAATTCGTAAAGTAAATACAGATACATTACAAATACGCACTTGCCGATTGGTCGCTAGCTCTAGCTTATAAGTATTGAAAAGATATTCAATGGAGGGTAAAGATGCGAAAAGTGCGGCTGCCCCCGCTCGAGTGACAGTCGTGCTCTCCATAGTTATCCTTGCCATTCAGTCAGCTCAGACGCGATACCTTACCAAAAGGCTATTATATGCATAATATTATACATAATTTACTTTAAATATTATTTCAATATTATTTCCTGCAGATTCATGCGATAAATGTAATAAATGCAATAAGAGTATACACAATTTGTAAAGTATATAAAGATGAAAACGTCATAATATTTTTCTATATATCGCTATTGACGTAAACAGTTGGCATCATTTATATCATTTTAATTTTTGAATATTAATACAAAAGAAGGTATTATCAAAGAGAACATTTCTGGTCAAACTGAATTCGAGTAAATAAAATTAATACTAAAACAGAATGTATAACCCAACCAACCTAATCAGCCGTTAACACAAGTGTACTCTGTATAATAAAGACTCCTGAAAGTTTCGACCAATTTTCTTTCAAAAAATGTGGTCACGATTGGTAGAAGTAAAGACTCCATAGTAAGATCATGAAAAGAAGTAAAAACCGCTTTGGTATGTTTTTGAAAATGTACAGGTATCATTATTTTTTAATATGTTGGAGACCAACCTTTATTCTAATACATTTATTCCCGATTTATTTATGAATACTTAGGCTGTTTATGAACTGATTTTGATCAAACACATTTTATATTCCTTTTAAAGGGACAGTCTCTCTTTTACAAACGTCTGAACAGTTTCCAGTTGACGGATGAGGATGAATGTAACACACCAAAACAAATCAGATCGCGCAGCCCTGTAATTTGGATTCTACGAATGAAAAACGAATGCATCCCTCCATCAAACTATATATCGGTCAAGAAAAGAGTTTAACCGATTTAGCATAATATTACAATAATGTAGTACTTATTCTTGTAAAGGTATTGTGAAGCCGACATTTGTAAAGGTATGTCACGGAAAAAAATCTCAAAAATTAAGAATGTATAATAACATGTAGTCAGTTTAAGCAAGGTTGGGTTATTTTGTACAGTATTCGGTCATCCATTGTTATATATGCGCGGGTCACGTAGCTAGCGCGGGTCACGTAGGGGTCACGCATAGCTTTATGGTATTCCGTGGAATCCGTGTACGAACTTCCTCACTGGGTGAATATACGTATAGTGCACAATTTAGCTCTATAACTCCACGAAAAAGAGATTTCAAGCCCTAATGTTTTCAGGCATGCTATTAAATGACATTTTCTTTCATATCAGACAATAATCTCGCAACTTTTGAAATTTGGCTTGCAAAAGAGGGACTATCCCTTTAAATCACGGTCTTTTAAAATTAATATTTCTCGTTTTTTCAGTACCTCACAAGTAAATGACAAATAAATACCGAATGGTATGTGAGAACTGATATAAAGTTCTAAGAAAGTTTTATCGACTTTTACAATGTTACTAAATCCCTAAAAATGCAGAAATGTAAATTCACAATGTGTACGTCCACCATTGCCCGGCCGGCAGTACTCGTGACTACACGCATCGATTAGTTCGTGTACTAGCTTTCCATGTGAGGATGGATTTTATTATGTTATTTCGAACATTTGATTGCTATTAAATGTCAAGGCATTTATTGTCAACTCTAATTTACATACCGGTACACAGATGAGTTATGATATAATCATTAAAACTGTCACCTGATAAACGCGAATATTTGTTCAGTTTATAGTTGTTTGTGTGTAAGTGTATGTGTGTGTGTGTGTGTGTGTGCGCGCGCGTGCGCGCGCGTGTGTGTGTGTGTGTGTGTGTGTGTGTGTGTGTGTGTGTGTGTGTGTGTGTGTGTGTGTGTGTGTGTGTGTGTGTGTGTGTGTGTGTGTGTGTGTGTGTGTGTGTGTGTGTGTGCGTGTGTTTGTGTGTGTGTATGAGACCTCATCCAAATATGAGCCAGAGTAACTGCATGTTGACCCCTTCCCATGCATGTAATTACAGGCTCCTTGTAACTTTCAATGTTGTCACTATACTGTATACTTTGACCCAATGTAGACAATTAAAGGTAATATTATCTCTATTCGAAGAAAATGGGTTAAAGCATGGTAAAATGTGAGTAAAAAAAGAGCGTATGGAGATTTTGGCCTATCCTCACAAAAGATGGAGCCTGGCCTCTCCTCGGGTCCTCCTTTCTCGAGTCTCACTTTGAATGTTTATCGAAGGCAATAATCGGTCGCCTAAGTACCTTTATTTATCGCAGCATCACTTCAATACGTCCATAGTATTACAAATAATCAAAAACGTCACCCATCATAAGTGACCCTTGGAGTCTTGGACCATACCGCATAGGCCACTTATCACTGATAACAGTGAGGAAGCTAATCATTATCCAGAGAGGATCAGTTATTCAAGTGTGTGTGTGTATGGGTGGGGGATCACTGGTTTACTTATGGACACGGAAGGGGCGGGGTGACCAAGACCGTATGGCATCACTGCACAGTTTATTTTGACAACATTTGATGGTGATGCCATTATATGACGTCATCATGATTTGTTGCTTTATGAGGGAGGAGGCGGGGGACATATGTGGGAGGTGCACATACATTTTGTAGGAGGAACGTTCCCCGTCCCCCTGTATCTACGCCCCTGAGTGTAGTTCCATGGGAGCATACTAGCCCAATAATATAATGTTGTATTTGTGAATGTGTTTTTTTGAAATATCAATGAATATATCCGATCGTAATAAATCTGGGGCCCAGATTTATTCAATGATTTTTTTATTTATTTAAAAATGCTTACACTTTTTCAAAGATTTTCAAAAGGGGTTTTTAAATAGTTGTTGATGATCTCTCCATTTAATCATTATTTCAACAAAACATCAAATGCATAATTTTGTATGAAAAATGGTTGAAAGCAATGCTTTTTTAGAGAGCGCCCTCTTGTGTTTGAATGGCTCTTCTTGAATGATAACATGCTTTTTACTTAGTCGTTTGTAATTTTATATACCTTTCGAGCATGGTGGAGTTATAACTATTAATTTGTATTGTTATTGTGCAGGTATGGTTACTAAAGCTCAGCCTTACCAAAACTGTACTACCCCTTTAATATAAAAGAAACCATCTCGTTTAACTACTGTTTTTGATATATCCTCATACAATTTATAATGTATTTCTTTTGCTGATATCACAACGATTACTAAGCCAATCAATCTGATTATTATAGGAAAATATTACATGTGACGCTAATTATACTTTTTGAAAAAGTGTAGGCATATTTAATATTTTTTTTTAAATCATCGAATAAATCTGGGCCCCAGATTTATTCCGATTGGATACATTTATTGATATTCCAGCCGTTTCTGAACCGATTTGGATCAAATTAAGTTTATTCTGCTATTGAAATTGTATGCTCTTTCAAATTTTACACTCAGTTTTTCATTACCAAAACTGAACTACCCCTTTAATATCGAAAGCCCAGACCCTCGTTAGATCACAAAATCAGAAGGAAGAATAGTGTTTATTTCACGCCTGTTATAATAATGTGGGTTGTAATGCTTCCTTGACGATCTACCATTCTGTATGACAGGAAATGTGACCTGTGCATTCATAACAATCACATACCAGTTCCTAAACCGCAGGAGCGTCGATCCGTTTTTGCGATTGGGGGGGGGGGGGGGGGCGAAATTTGAAAAAAATTTCCAGAGTGACCACTGAGAGGGCTAAAAGCCCCACATTGGCATGCCCGGAAGTTTTATTATGCGCTCATTGAAAGTGTCTTGATGGCTCGAAGACCTGACTTTGGGGGGCACCCACATTTGGGGACAATAATAGGGGTCCAGGGGGCGGAGCCCCCGGAAGCTTTTAGATTTAAGACATTTGCAACTCCTATCATGGGTGTTAAAATTGTATAAAATAGTGAACCTACTCGTAACGTATTTTTAAAGGGCATAGCGAGGAAAAGATTGAGCCTTGCACGAGATGGATCCACGTGATCCTGTATACTATAGAGCCATCGATATAGTCTAGGGCATTGAGCTCCCATGAAACTAAGCAAGGGCGTCAACAACTTCTCAAAATTGGAGGGGAGACATTGCGAGGAAGCGAAGCGACCGAGCGGGGGAGGGCGTGGGAGGAGGTGTCCCCCTCCCACAGTAGGGAGCTTTTGTTTTTTTGGGCGTGAAATTGTGCGATTTGGTGCACACCCGAGACAGAAATTTCACGTAATATGAAGTATATAAGTATGGAACCAAACATACATAATGACAAAGCGAGGGGGACAATCTCCTCCACTTTCAAATGTGGGGGGACATGATATTCCAATTTGATTTGCGTTCAGCGCATATGGACCGAATTGACTGAAAGATATATTATTTCAGATTATTTTATTTTCTGTGACGGTGTGCTATAGATGAGGGTTTAATCAACTTTGTTTGAGGTGTGCGTTTGATAAATTACACTGCCCAACACATTTCGAAAGGTGAGTTCCCGCAACCGAAATGAAGCGCGCGGCAAAAAAAAAAAATTTACAGTCCTTTTCGAACTAAAAAAAAACAGCTATTTTGAAGATTAATTATTGATAAATGTATCGGCATGTATTGGCATTATATCACTCGATTTTTTTCTTCCTCATTTTCGGAATTATTGGGGGGGGGGGGGGGCGAAATGATATGTTCGCCCCCCAATATTTTCATTGGGGAGGCGACCGCCCCCCCCCCCCTCCCTGCCCCCCCCCCCCCCCCCCCCAAGATCGACGCCCCTGCTAAACCGGTCCTTATTTAGAAACTTGGGGAATGTGGCCAGTGGAGTAGAGTGGTAGGATCGACTGGTGTGGGGGGGGGGGGGGGGGGGCGCATGTGATTTCTTTGGTGGTATTATTATAATGATTTATTTATTTATTTATTTTTGTTTTGAAGGGGGGCACACGCTATATATTTCTATATTTTATTCAGGATTTCCTCTCATGCTTGGTATTGTTTTAATCAAATTATTGGGGGGTGGGACATGCCCCTATGCTCCCAGCGGTAAGTGTACGCCACTGATTGTGGTCCGTGCATCATTGCTCACTAACCATGATACTGAAAGCAGGTACCGGAGTGATCTGTATCAAAAGGTTGGGGAATACCAACCGTGTTCAATGTTATATGTCACGTTTGTGTTGATTGAAAAGTAGAATACGCAGTCTACGCGCTCTATCCATACATACAGTACATACATACATATTACATACGTAAAGCGCACGTAATTATACCAGCTTGTGGATGGACAAATTGAAAGACATACTTCTATATGAGTAACTATTAGACTGTATTAAAAACATTGCTAGCAGTACACATACGACATAATCATGGTCGCGGTACTTTCTGCAGATCATTTAAGAGACATTGACGGCGAAATTGAATGCAGCATTTGCACAGATCGTTTCGTCGATGCTAGATTTCTGTCATGTTTCCACTCGTTCTGTCACGGCTGTCTTGTTGAGCTGAATGAAACTGAACGGGTAACATGCCCTCTATGTAGGCAAGTAACAATCCTGCCTGAAAATGGTGTGGCTGGACTCCGCAAGCATGGCCTTGCGAATCTCATGGCGGAAACCTTGAAGCACTCCAGTTCTTCCAAGGCTTTCCCCATTCAACCGCTCTGTCAAACACAAGAATACGACCACGATTCTCCAAACAAAAGTTCTTTGTTCTTCTGTGAGACCTGCGAGTTGGCGATTTGTGGAGACTGTGGCATGCGTGATCATCGCGATCAACAGCTTCACAAAGTTGTCTCGATTGAGCAGGCTTTGGCCCATATGAAGGACAAACTTGTTAGTCTCCTTGAATGGGGCAAAGAGGAAGAAAAACGAAGAAATGATGAAAAAGAAGTTAAAGGAAAAGATGTTCGTGAAAGATTTGCAGCGTTGAAAGGGCAAGTCAGAGAATCTGTTTCACAGGAAATTCATAACATCCAGCGCCTAGTAAATGACATCGGGAAAGAATTGGCAGACATAGAAATCTCCATCGGCAAAGCTTTAGAGAAATCAAATGATGGGTCGCTGTCAGATTTGAATCATTTAAATGAAGACATCATCAACAATGCGAATGCAGAAGCTTTACTCGAAATGCATCAAGTGATCTGCAAGGATTATGGGCTTGAACAGGTACCGAGACGTATTTCAAATTACTTACAAGTTTTATCGAACTTCGCCAACAACATCCAAGTTCAAAGAGAAAAACGTGCGTTCCCCATGTTCCTAACCATCGAAACAGTATCCGGGCAGAGAGATTGGAAAGTTCTCCAGAGTAGATTTGAGTCTAACTCTCTCCCGTCGAGTCTGTGTGCGCTATCTAATGACACGATGGCTGTTGGCTTTCATGGAATTGAAAGTATTCGTGCATATACCAAAGAATGCGAGCGCTGTCCTGAGAAAGATTTTGAATCAGTTGCAGTGAAGGAGATGGCATCTTCACCATCATGTGATTCATTTGTGGTCCTGGACCAGAACAATGATGTCTTGTCAATGAAGATTACAAATGTAAAACCGGCTTTATGCGTGGCGAGTGATTCATTTGACTTTCATAGAGGGGTAAAACGCATCTTGCAGCAAGATGAGGTTTCAGATGCCATTCCTTTAGCATTACACATCGATGCAGAGGGAAATGTGCTCATGCTGTACCAAGATTATCTGAATCTCTACTATCCAAACGGGTTGTTGATGCAGACTCTCCCCATTCGAGTTGCATCCCTTCAAGGTGAATCTGTTCAAGTGTGCTTCCAACCTTCAGTGAATCTGCTTCATGATGGCGCGAACCTCTGCTTCTTGGTTAGTGACGAAAGCGCGGTCCATCTGTGTCAGCTAGCCATGGACCGGCCATCGGAGGGCATCGTTTGGGATATTAAACTGCCCGACGACTTCCCCGGAGCCAGACGGTTCGGAGCGCTCGACATCAAAGGCAATGTCTTTATTGCCTATCTTCGTGACAACCTCGTCTACATTAGGAAGTACATGGCTGTAGATCACTTCAGGTCTCACGAGGTGGTGGTCGACGGCCTGCAGGTGACGGTGGCGACGTCGGAAGTGGTTCGTCTTGCTGTTACGAGTCCCGATATTCTGTTCATGTGCACACCAGAGAAACTGACGGTGTTCAGACGCGAAACGGTTGATGAATTCCTGCACAATAATGACTTGGTTTAAACGCTTTGGCCTAAGTGAGGCTTAAAGATTGATCTCAAATCAAAGAATACGTGTCACGTATTTTAGTTTATAGATTGTATCATGTTCCACTACTTCATAATATCTAGCGGAAACTGCAAATTAGGCGCTACTCAAGTTTATCATGCAGTTCGTTATGAAACAAAAATATATCATCAGTAGATGTGCCTTATTATCATTATGTATAACTATTAACATGTCTGTATTTCTGATAATACTGATATTAATCATGGTAATAAACAAACTTACTAAATATAATTTCAGTTCAGTATTATATAGTTACATTAACTACATTACTACTACTACTACTACTACTACTACTACTACTACTACTACTACTACTACTACTACTACTACTACTACTACTACTAC